>JAWWES010000169.1:32069402-32140721 GCA_035583135.1 Lophotriccus pileatus
AATTTTTAACAGTGGTGCTTTTTCCTTCACAAAGTTTTAATGTAGAGGAACTGTGGCTTTATTATTATTATTATTATGCATTGAATTTGCTAAATTAAATCTATAAAATCGTTTTCCCTCTGGCTTCTACGCAGTGTTTTCAGCACAACATTTTGGTGCCACTGAGGCAGATAATTTCTTTTCTTGAAGTGGTGCTTTCAAATTTAATTTCACACACTCTTATGTACATGCTGCTATTTCTTTAACAATGCTAAAGTCCTCTGTGAAAACTGAAGAAGATATTTTCAACTTGCTAATTTCCTAACCAGCTGGCCTTTTCATTTCTTGAATACTTCACAGGAAGGAGGTCTGTGTTTGTTTATACTGCTGAGTTTATACCCAGGATTCAGAGTGAAAATCAGCAAGACTGGCTCAAAAATGGCAAAGTTCTTTTTTTAACCAGCCTCGCCTTCTTTTTTGTATTTAACTTCCTCGAGTCAAATAAGCTTCACCAGGATTTGTAGTTTGAGGCAGATGGGAATTTGAAATAGATGGCAGTGTGTGGAATCCCAGTGCTCAGAGTGGTTGGCCTAAATGAAACAGTTAATAATTTATTATTGAAATTAAATATTTATTTTTTTTACGAATGGTTGACTAGTAATAATAGTAAAAAGTAATCCTAATAAGTAATATGCTTATTCCCTGCTTAATTTGTAATTTGTTGTAGTTGTCATGAATGGAACAATTTCTATAGACGAAGCCTGTGAGCCTTTCAAGAACAAGGACCTGATTTGTCTGATCTGGAGTTTTGCAGATGGCACTTATTTAAAATTTTGAAAAGGTTTATAATAACATTAAAAATCATTGTAAATAGTAACCAACTCTGAACCTGTGTTTTTAAGCATTTTAACTAATCTTTAACTGAAATTAATAAGCATTTAAAAACTTGAGGGTTGTGTGAGATAAGTCAAAGTGAATTCGAGTATCAGTATTTTGTTTTCCTCATACTTATCTCTGGTTATATGTCATTTTGAGTAACTTTGTATTACCTAGACTTAATATGAAGTGATAAAAACTGAACTTCTGGCTGTTGTAAAGACTTGGTATTATTGAACATATTCTTTCCCTGTCTCTTAGCTTTGTTATTTTTCTTTACTGCTTTGTAGGCTGATCATCATAAATTATTAATAGATAAATTTCAAGAGTGTTTTTTTATAATGGCCTCATTGCACATGGCATTTAGAGGGACAAATAAAATACTTGTTTTAGCTCTGCAAAAACCATTTTAATAGGCGAGGTGGGGTTTTTTTTGGTTGTTGTTTTGGCTCTCTTAAGAGATCAGTGATAGAGAGGCGTTTTGCATCCTGTGCAGTGCATTTCCTCACATCCCAAAGCCTTTGGCTCCTATTGCAAATACCTTGACATGGAGGAAAGTAGTTAAGAATAGTTCAATTAAGAGCATGAAACATCACTTAAAGAAAAGTCTTTGAGGAAGTACCAGTCTGTTCCATTGTGGAACTTGTAGGTCAGTGCTTGCAATGGGCCAGTGAGTGATGGATTCACAACTTCAGAACATTTTCCTCAGAACTCCAGTCTTCCCCTAAAACATAATGAAGTTTTTACCTAGGCAAAAGTAACTTTAGTAGACAGTATGGAATAAAATTAGTCATTTGACTTGCTGGGACACTGGGACAGACAGGAATGGGTGGCTTGCCCTGACTTAACAAGTCTTCCTGGAAAACAGCGGATCTGTCTTTTGAAGACAGAATCATGACTAAGACTTCATTGCAAGATAAGGTTGCTGCTTTTGTGAGATGATTCATCAGTGCAAAGGATGGTTTTTCTATCTTATGGTCTGGTTGGGAGTTGGATCAGGTACTGGAGGAGGGATGTGGTGTTTGATATCCTTCATAGTTTGGTCAAGGGTAGGAGAGGTCAATGCTACTAGTGTTTATTTCAGGTTTTTTAATTTTGAAAAAAAATTGCATATATTTAGGAATTCTCTTCCAGGTGAATACTGGCTTTTTGCAGCTGGTTTTTCCCTTCTCTTTTACCACTTTAGAGAAAAAATATAAAATTAGGGGACAGTGTTTCCTGGAGATTTCGAGTTCTCATTTTTAGAGGTAGTTAGAATGTTGGTAATAGTGTCATAGGCTTCTTGAAATCAAAGTCATGTCCTCTCTGTTAACAGAAGTATCCAATGTCTGTTGTGCCCTCCAGAACAAAAAGGAATTAGTGAAGGATCTTTGGGAAATAGGAAAGCTCGGCATGTAATTTTAAATCCATCAATTCTGAATTATCTTTGGCTGTCATCGGATTTGCAGCCAAATCACCTCTCCAGCTCCTGGATTAGTGTTCTTCTGTCATGTTTTTGGTACTTAGGGAATTGTAGCTTAAAGGGTTGTGTGAAAGATGAGCAGAGACATTGTCTTGTGGTTTAAGTGATCTTTGTGGTGGACTGCCTGTGCTGGAGGGGCTTCAAGGGGGTGAAAATAAAGAAGTTGGAACTGCTGTCCTGGAAGATTTATGTGGCTTGTTTTTAGAGGCTGTTCTGAGCTGGTTGTCTTAGGGTTGAGAGTTCCACCCCCCCTCTTCCCTTCCTTGTCCTGGATGTACTCCAGAAGGAAAGCTTTCATTGCTCTGTTCTTCAGGGGATAAGCAAGACAGTCTGAACTCATCCCTTCCCCTGGGGAGTCAGTAAATGGTCAGTAAAGAGATGACCAGCTGGAGAGGAGCTGATTTACTGCAGGAAGCTGATAATAATTGCCTAGGCAAAAACCAGGAGCACTCACTAATTAAGCTGTCCCTGGAATTGCAGGAAAGACTGGAGATGGCTGGGGATGCTGCTCACCTTCCCTTTGTGGTGATGGAGCTGGTGTAAACAGCAGGGCTTGGAAAGGGAGGTGGGGAGGAGGGATG
Organism: Lophotriccus pileatus; assembly: GCA_035583135.1. Taxonomy (NCBI): domain Eukaryota; kingdom Metazoa; phylum Chordata; class Aves; order Passeriformes; family Tyrannidae; genus Lophotriccus; species Lophotriccus pileatus. The sequence goes on from JAWWES010000169.1 coordinate 32,072,301, forward strand.
GGCATGACTCATGGCATCATTTTATCAGGTGGAGTTGGGCTAAGGTTGTTCTTCATTTCATAGGGATGAGTAAGTAGGTAATGTGTGTTTCTTAATCTTCTTAGCTAATAGGAGAAGAACCCCAAAGTCATCACCTGGGGTAAGTTAAATCCAGAGCTTCAAATGTCCACACCTTAATAGAGCAGGAAGTGCAACTGTTATTCTAAATCCAAGGAATGAAGGTAATAAATTCTACCTGGAGCTCAGGGAAAAGATGTAAAATAAAGCTAAAAGGTGAGCTAAAATATTGCTGTATTTCTTAATCAGTCTGTCCTGTGGATAGTGCAAAGCCTATTGCATGGGCTTTTTACAAAATTCCACTTTGTGTAGTCAGCCAATGCTCCGTGGTTTGTACCTACCTGTGGAAATCAAATCAAGGAGAGGCTGGGGCATAGAAAGGTCACCTGATACACCACTGCAACAGTCTTGTCTAGACTTTATACTTGAAGATATGGAGGCTGTGACCAGCCTGTAGAGGAGGTGAACTCAAGAACAGGTGCTGGTGGGAAACTAAAAATAGGAATTAATGTAGGAGAGCTGAAGCCGTCTGTTATAAATGGTGAAAAGGAGATGCTTGTGTGCCTCTGCAGGTTCTACTTGTGCAGTCATGCGTTTGCAGGGAGGCTGGAGAAGGTGATCTGGGATTTTTATTTATAGTGGTGCCCAGGCAGCCTCCAGTGTGGGATATAAATGTTGGGGAATGCCGGTATATGTTGCACCCCGGAGGAAAAGAGCGGGGAGAGGGGAAACCCGAGAGACGCTGGGCTGGTGAGGTATGTACCTCCCCAAATTAGTGCACTGCTGCTGGAAAGGGGGATGTAAGGCAACAAAAATAAGTGAGACCTCCTCACTTCTAACACAGCCCTCCAGGAAAGAAGGTAAAGGAGCTGAGAGGTTTCTGAGTGTCACTGTACACCCACAAAAGGGGGTTTTCAGAAGTCTTTTTGTTTCTGGTGGGTTATGGTGAGAGGAAATGGGCCACAGGGATGTTTTTTCTGAAGCAGCACCATGTCATTGACCCACATCTCCCCTCCCTGTCCCCCCACTGGGGAGAGGGAAGGCAAAATCAAATGAAGTTGTATGTGATCTGTAACAGGTTTGATACCTTCAGCCTTTCTCTCCAAGAACTCGTAATCTTTTTATATTTGGTAGTAGAATTGGGCAGAGGAGTTAATACACTGTTCTGTGCTGCAGATTCTGCTGCAGAAAATAACTAAGGGTGCATGTAATAAAGTGCTGTAAAATAGACACAGACCTGGAGATTTTTGTTTTATTATTGCCTAAAATAATTTAATGACAAACCACATCTATGCAAGGCAGGATCTGCACTCTGAAGACACTTAAGCTGAAGTTCTGGTGAATTCTTAGGCTGGTGGTCTTCTAACCAGGTTTCCTGTGCTGAGAAATTAATGGTGGAGTTCTGCAATTCCTTGTGTGAATCTTTAGAAGTAACATGGCCATTCCATCCTTGCTTTTAGGTCTGTCAGGAGATGTCAGGAAGGGTCTTGTGGTGGTGGTTTTGTCCTGTGTGTTCAGTCGCTTCAGTAACTGGAAGAAAGGCACAAATTGATTATTATTTTCTTTTAAATGTGCATTACAAATTGTGATTCATTCTTGAATGCTAAATAGAATAGATATTCATTTACAGGGGAATGTTGCCAAGGTGTAATATAGTGGGAGCAAACTTTTAAAGCCGGGAAGCAGTTGATATTATGTTCAATTTCAGTGTATTATAAAGGTAGAGGGTTTTTTATTCCTTTTTCTTTAAGAGCATCAGTCTGGTAGAGGTCAGTAATCCCATGGGGAGTTTAAAACTAATCTGAAGAAAACAGCAGTTACAGAACTGAAGTTTTTAAATTAATGATACTTTATGCTGTATTTTCATCAGAGGATAGAGGAGCTGCAAATATTATAAATTTTCAGGCAAGAAATTAGCTAGTAGTGCTGTGAAGTAGAAAATCTATATTATTTCAGGTTTGCTTTGGGGTTTTGGGTTTTTGTTTGTTTGTTTTCTGTGAGAATTGGTTTATTGACAAATAATAAAAAAAAAAGCTTCTGAATTTTGCCTCTTGCCCTGGAAAAAAATAAATTCAAGTATTGGAGTAGTTTAGCTTTAGCTGATTGTATGTTCATAATGGAGCATTATGAGCACCCTCCTTTCATTTGCCTTAAAAGGTTTTTTTTTTCTCATAGATTCTCTTATAGGGGAAAAGCACTTTGAAAATTCAGTTGGTTTTTATTCAAGGACTCTTAATCAATTCGTATCTTGTTTCAAAAACAAGTTTTTCCCTGTTTCATTTTCTTCACATCTGCAGAGGACACAGCCTTAAGTCTGCTCAGACAGGAAACCAGCCACCAATATTTGCTTTTTTTAGGCACAAGCCTTTTCTGGGCTTCATAAACTGTTGATGTGAAGCCGAAATGGTGCCCCCGCGGTTCTGTGTGTTTTGTTGAGGGACCACCTGGCCCAGCTTAGGACAATACTGGTAAAATGATGATTTTGATATTTATTTAAATGAAAGTTGTGTGTGATGCCAAGTTCTGCCAGATTAGAGGTGTAATTCAGAGAACAGATCCCCTTAAACTTGCCCTCAGCTACAGATGTGTTTGGAGGGAGGTGTTGCTTCAGTGTGAAGTGATCCCAAGAGCCAGCAATTGAATTACTGATGGCTTTATTACGATTGTTATTGTCCTGAGTGCTCAACTGTTTGGTTTTATATTTCTTATAGTTATAACTTGTTTACAGAACTTGTCTTAGCTCTGTGATGTTTAAGCTGTGAGTAACATACCGATAAAATTTACAATACCTTAGAAAATTTTGTTACTTTATTGAAAAACAAGCCTTTGCCTATTTAAACCATTGTTGCATCTCTTAGATATAGAGACTCTTCCACCTTCTGGAGGTAGAAATTAAAGCAAATCAGAGAGGTGCTTAATGGAAAGCTCATACACATTTAATATCCTTGTACTTCACTTGTCCTTCCTTGCATCTCAAAGCAAAGTGTGTTAACTTTGTCATACACAAAAATGCATTTAGCTTTAAAATTCAATAGCTTACAGTAAAAAACCCAGACTAACATCACCATGGTATTTCAATCTCTTTAACTCTTTGCAAATCCAGCTGAATTGAGGTTGGTAGATCTGGGCCCTGGTGCAAAACTTAATGTATCAAACTTGAGTTTTCACCAAAGGAATTGTTTGGTGTTGGGCACAAAAAAAAGGTTGATTGTTTTACAGATTGAGTTAAATGACTTAAAACTGTTTTCTAGAAGTTATTCTAGTATGGTATCAAAGTCATGATAATAGAGTTGTAAAAAGTTATTTCTCAAAGTAGTTGAACCAAAATTTGCCTTGTATTCTAATTAGTCCTATAAAATGGCAGCTGTGAATACAAATATACATCTACATGTTTGTATATTGATCCCTAAAATGTATAGTTATCTGCATATCTGAGTTCCCAAAATGAACACTGATTTCCCCCCCCCAAAAACCAACTTCAAAAGCCATACATTGTGTTTTTGCTGTGGTGTATCAATAGCTAGCTACAGATAATTATCAGTAGCCTGCCGCATTGTGTGTGTATGTAATCATATTTAAATCAAATAACCTTAAGGCAATAATAAAGGTAAAGAATTTAAAGAAATATTAAATGAAACTTCCATATTACCCGGTGAAAGCTGGAAAATTTTGTGAAAAGCGTGGGGTGCTTAAACCTTCTGTGTCTCATGTTAATATTTTTGGATCTGTACTATTTCTGAGTGTTGTAACAAAATGTAAAGACTGAATCATTTCTTTCCTGCCCTGGGAAAGATTGGCATCAACCTGATTTTTATCATTTAAATGTGTGTTCGTTGCCATTTTTAGATAAGTATGCAAATTTCTCTTTGGTCTTAAGGTAAAATGTCTGTCCCATAAAATAAAAGGAAGCAAAACCAGTGATGCAGTAGCTGCAGTAAGGCAAAGCCATAAAAGGTGAAGCAGCAAAATGGGGAGAGGTGGTCAGCAGTGCAGATTTAAATTATTTATTTTTTTTTTAACAAACAAACAAAAAAGCCAAACTAAAGAAAAAAAAACCCTGTCACTCTCAGACCTCAGTACAAAGTGTGTTCACATCTCTGTTGCTGCTCGTACCAACTGCATTTTGACTGTTTAATGTGCAAGGATGAAAAGATGCCTGTTCTTGGACGTGGTTAGACATGAAGTTCTTTTTTGTAGGAGAAAAGAAAATTGTGCCCAATGTTTCTGAAAGCTTTCTATTGGATTTGCCTGAGCAGAATATGAAAAATTGCGTTGGGCAGGAGAGCTGCTGACAAAGGTTCTTTCTTGCCATGAAAGGCAGTGTGGAAGGAGGAAGTGTAACCCCAGCGTTCTCTGAGCTTGGTGAGCGTTGTGAAGGAGAATCTTTAGTTTTCAGTGATCTTGTAAAAGCTAGTCTAGATCTCATCTCTTTTATTTTTACACTCAGGCTATTAGATATCTAAGTATAGTTTTCCAAGAAGAATGGAAGACCTGTCTAATAATTCAGTGGTGCTGGGGGGAGCAGCTACACCTCACTTACTCTTCCACAGGAACCTCTTGAAGCTACAAGCTGAAACTGCTCAAAATATCATGGGTAGGCACAGAACAGGGTTAAAATTAGGACCTTTGCTCAACTTGTGCGTGTTGTGTTCTGCAGTGTGATGTCCAGGGTCAGAAATGCCTTATGTGGATCGTCAGAATCGCATCTGTGGTTTCCTAGACATTGAGGAAAATGAGAACAGCGGGAAGTTTCTGCGGCGGTACTTCATCCTGGACACACGGGAGGACAGCCTGGTGTGGTACATGGACAACCCCCAGGTGAGGTGGTCTGGGCAGTAGTTTGCTGGTTTGTATCAGTTCCCACTTTTTTGGATTTTTTTAACAATTTCACTGAAGAAAAATGGGGTTTAGCCTTAGATTATAGACCCAGGAGCTGGGCAAAAAATAAGTTGCCATAAGCGAATTAACTGCAAATCAGTTTAATATAACCTGATGAGCCAAATCACATGCATGCAGTTTTAACACAGGTGTTTTAGTTCACCTTTAGCCTTATGTGGAGGTGTGTAGTTTTCCTTGCACTGCATGGCTCATTTAGCTGTTTCATATTACTTTACCTCAACAGAATCAGTCATTGAAAAGCAATTCTTAGTCATGCCTGCAGTTGCAATCCAGCATGAATGAGGAAAGCTTGTTGTGATGGAGAGCATCCTTTAGATAAAAGCTGCTTTTACAGCATCCATGGATCCATGTGTTTTGTAGCATAGGGAGGAACAGATAATTGCTTAAGGTTCGAGTACAGAGACAGTAAAAGCACATGATCCAGGTCAGCTGGCAGCTGCCTGCCAGGAGGACATCCCTGTACCATTCTGCCAGGAAGAGCAGAGTTAAAATGCAGGAGACTGCTGCTCAAAGGAACCAGCAAAACCAAAATGTAAATGATGTGCAGCTGGATGAGTGTGACTTGTGACTGAAGCATTTAGCAGTTCTCACTGAGGAGAAAAAGAATTGCTGGAAATAAGAGACTTCAGCCATTTGATCTCAGTCATTGGTATGAAGTTCTTTTTTTTTTTTCAGTTGCTCCTGTGGTGTAACCAGGGCACATGGACAAAAACTTGAAATGCTGTAGAAACTGCAGTTTTTCAGAAGTTTTATCACTTAATGATATCTGCAGTGCACACCCAGGCCTAGTTCAGGCATTTTTTTAATGTTATCATTCCTGTACAAATGAAAGGATTTCTTGCAAGAGGCAAATTGAAGCTGCTTCTTGATTTTCTTGAACTGCTTTAGTTTTGAAGATCCAGCAGAGTTTTTATGGAGTCATTGTGTGAAGACCATTCTGTATCCCTGAAGTGACTGGAAAATACGTGAGGTGGCCTTTGAAGTATCTGACATAACAGATGAATGTCACTTCTTGTCCCTTCTGCCTGCCCTGGTCAAAGTACGCGAGATTCCAACATCTGTTAAGGAAAAAGTATTCTTTCCGGATTTCCTGGATGCAGACCCACAAGAATCCTTTTTCCTCTAGTAAAATACATAAACCTCTGAAACAATTACTATTTGTATTGTTTCTAGCACTCTTTCTGTTTTTAGTTGATTAACAGATGTGTGTATAATAAACAAGTAGTTTAGATCCTGTTTCAAGCATACATTGTGCATTGTCCATAAAGAAGACGTAGGATTTTCTTTTTGTTTGTGGAATTACTTGCTTTTTATGCACAAACACTGACTGTGATGTGAGAACAGACTAGTTTCACTTTGTAACGTATGTGCTTTGTTTCAGAATCTTCCCTCTGGATCTCCACCTGTTGGGGTTATTAAACTTACCTATATTTCAAAGGTAAGATAATATGTAAGACACTTGTTGCTAAATTCTTGGTTGTACCTACCACAAGCCTCAACTTCAGACAAAATTAAGTACCACTTACTTACTATTTTTGTTTGTGTGCTGTTCCTGAGTTAGAGGAGTGTTACAAACACTTCAGTGGGTTCAGATTAAAATAAGAACAGATTAATTACCGTGTTGTCTAGATTTGTGTAGTGAATTTAAGTAGCAGTTCTTTGTGCAGCATAGAATTAACAGTTCTGAACCGTATATTTCAATTCTTTATGAGTATTTGAATTCCAGTTAGTCTTGCTGAAAAGACAGGCCACTTATGAAGTGGAAGATAAGTCTTTGGGAATGATAGTTTGCAGGTACTAATGATCTTTAATAGACAGGATAGAAATATTTCATTATTCTGTACACTGCCAGTTCTAAATATGTGTGAAAAAGAACTGTGAACTAAGAAAGTCTGTTTTGCCTGCTCCCCCAGCACTGACATTTTAGGGACCCCCAAAGAAAAGTGGCCATTATTCTTATGTTAATGAACAAAAATGCAAATAAAAGTGTTAGGTTTTCAAATTTCAACATCTGTCTGGTAAAGGATCCTTAAATTTAAGGTGTGGGGACATATGTCTTAAACTGTCTTCTTACCACAGGCTGCATATCTTGAACTGAATCTTACATAGTATTTTTGTTATATCTGCATATCATTATACCTAACCAGCTTGCTGTGCTGCTAATCTTTGATTTTAGCCACTTCAAAGAGAGTAAAACTTGTGATATCTGATGTACATTTCGTATGCACAGTGACACTTATGATCTTAATTTCCCTCCCAGGTTAGCGATGCAACTAAGCTAAGGCCAAAGGCAGAGTTCTGTTTTGGTAAGTTCTTGAAGCAAAGATTGTGTTCTGCAATTCTGTTACTGTCTAAGCTGGTAGTTTATTTTTAAATAAACAGCTTGAATTCACTGCTGCTTATTTAGTATGAGGGAAATGTTGGCCTCTTCATAAGGTGTTCTTGTATTTTTTCATATTGCAGCCTAATGAGCAGTAAGTCAGAGCTGTTTTTCAGATGTCTGAAATTTTTGGGGCATTAATAAATGGCATGCCTGTCAGCTGTGAAGGCAAGAAATTTAACTATTTTAATCTGTTTTAAAAATACTGTCAGCCACTGTTCTCGAGTTAAATTTCAACCCCTGTTGCTGCATCAAAGAAAAATAATTTGCTTGGGGTACCTTCTCTGTGTTGGAGCTCGTGAAACACTTGGCAAATCATGTGTGTAGGGCTGCAGGGGCTTTAGACAAGTACCTGCTCAGTGCCATCTACAGATTCCTCTGCACATGTATGTGTGCAGGGATTTGTCTTCAGCACTTATAAAGTTGCTCTTGTCAGTGGCCCAGCTCTAAAACACCTTAATTATCCAAGTTGCTGGCTGAAAGCTTTAAATAAATGTATTAAATTTATTTTTTATAGTTTTTAAAGGAAAAATATAGTTTTGTTGTCATTTTATTCAATTACTGGGAGTTGTTTCAGTCAACTCATTATGCAGTTTTGTGTTTTGAATTTATATTTGCATCTTGAAACAGTGTTTGTTTCAAGCCACCTGCTTTGGGCAGAAAGATGATAGAAAAGCAAAAGTATCTGTTTTTGGCCTGCATTTGCTGTTAGTGGTGACCTGAAGGGCTGTTGTGTTATGGGCAGAGCAGCAATATCTGTGCAGGTTTTAGCTGCAGTGCTTCAGAATTCCAGGAGGGTTTTAGTCACTGCTCACCTTAAAACCCATTTCAAGATAAGCTCTTAAAATTTGTGAGCAAACTACCTGATTTTTTTCACTGTTACACAGAAATGTGTTTGTCCTTTCTGGATAAAGGATGCTGGGTGTTGCCACTAGAGATATAAACTTATTAAAATATGCTTTCTTTGCCAAGTCACTAAAGTAAAGTCAAGATTTATGTTCTGGCTATCATCAAGTTGTTTGGTGTTGAGCATCATGTACTTATTAATCAAAACTGAGCTTTCCAGAATAAAAAGTAAAAAAATAAGTGATCATAGTCATGTTAATGGGGTTGTCACAGTCTGTATGATGCCATTTAAGTGGAGAGCTTAAAATATTATTTGCTTTTTAGAATAAAACAATCCTATCAAATGGATATATATATATTAAGGTGACTTTCTAAAAACAAGTGTAGCAGAGCACTTGAATAGTTGAGCTGGATTTCTCATCTGAAATCAAATCTTTTCACGATGATGTTAAGTTTGCTCTTAAATGTCAGTGTTGTTAACTTTTCATAATGGTTTTTAACAGTTATGAATGCAGGGATGAGAAAATACTTTCTACAAGCCAATGATCAGCAGGACCTAGTTGAATGGGTAAATGTTCTGAACAAAGCTACCAAAATCACAGTAAGTGATTGAGTTGATACTTGGCAATGCTTTCAAATTGTGACTGTCTCAAGGTGCTTATATGTATCCTTTGCCTCCAGTTTTTATCACCACAAACAGGTCATGGCTTGGCTTCCCCTAAATCCGAGTTTATTTTAATTTTTGGACATTGGAAAAAAATGTGATTGATTATATTTTTAATTACAGCATAGGATGTTTTCTAATTTACTGTGCACATTTAATATTGATTGAAATATCTAGAAGACACTTGCAAGCAATTAAAAGATACACATACTTTTGCCTGTTGTCAAAATTTGGTATTTCTTAAAGTATCACTAAAATATTGAGCAAACACATCATGCCAAGTTCCAAAGGCTCTCTCCTGATTTCAGGTAACATCCATGCAAAGAAACATGGCATTCTGGCAGATATTAAATTATTCTGTTATTTTCTGGTTTGGGCCAGGACTACTCCTTACCTTGTGACAGAAAACCCCCGGTGTTACCTCAGTCTTTTCAGGAGGCAGAAGTTATGGTTTTGTTTTCTCTCCAGTTTTGGGGAAGTGATGACAATGAACAGTTTTGAGAGCATACCCTGACAAAGGGGTTCTGAGCGTGGGTGCACATATTCGTATTTGTTGTCAGTAACTTTCACATTTTTAGGTTATCTAGGGATGTTTATGTGAGTTGTTTGCTTTGTTTTAAAGTAGTCCTTTCTTTGGAGTTATAAAAACATTACTGCTAATGATAAATAAAAAGCCTCAGAACTGAAAAGCCTTCTCACTTGGGTTTTCCATTAGGAGGACACACCATAACCAGGCTTGAGTTGTTTCCACTTCAAGAAACAGGGTGAAAAAATAAATAATTAATTGCATCAATTCAGAATATAGTCTCAACATGGATTACCATATATTTAACTTGCATTTTAAATGGCTGGTGAAATCATTAGCATTCTGTCTTTGAAGGAACAAGCCTTTGAACTGTTAATCTGTTCACAGTTTTAGTACGGCCAATTATTTAATCAAATAGTTAAGCTAATTCAATTATTAATTTTCACATGAGCATTACCTGCTGTAGATTGTAGTCCTCCAAGATTTGTTGCATATTTTAGTGCTCTTGAGTGCTGATAATTTGGGAATGACTGTGAGGCTCTGCAGGCCAGCACATTGTGTACCTGTGCCTGAGTGCTGTTTGAAAATGCCTTCGTGTGAGGGGGTGGTTGTGGGGTTGGTCTGCAGCAATTTAAGTAGGAGTTTGTGACATTGGAGCCCTTGCCCATAAAGCTGTAGCTACCAGCCCTGTGCCTTGCCCCTCAGAGCCAGACTTGGCTGGGAATGGAGTCACTCCCTTCTCTTCAGGGAGTAGCCAGAGAAGGGGACAGTGGAAGTGAGGATGGAGCTGCTGAGTGCCACTGCTACTCGGCCAGCCCAGCTGTCCTGGGCTGACACTTGGGCTCCCAGGACTGTTTGTACTGCTTTGCAGGCTGCTTTTTTTGTAAAATAAGCAGTCCTGGGCATGGGAACTGGAGTCACAGCAGACTGTAAAGTAGCTTTGTTTTTTTGTCTAGATCAGTTCAATTTCAAGATTTGAATGTGCCACAGTCTTGGATGATATTTCACTGTGTAAAGACAGTTTGTGTGTCCTTTATTTCTGAATGACTTTGGGTGCCTTCTGTAAATACCCAAGTAGGTTGCTGGCTGGGATAGTTGTATGTGAGACTTGATCTCTTCAAATTTACTATATTAATATTAGGGATGTAAGGAGATTATGAATAAAAATGTCTTAGGTAGCCAGTTAGTACATTTCTTAGGTTAAAGAATTTTACTTCCTGCATGAACTCAGAAATTTGAGTAAACATTTTAGATCAAAACACTTACTGGGGAAATGAAATTCCTGTGAAGTTTTGATTTAGTTTCACATTTGAGATAATTATCTAATAGTCAATGATAGTTAGAAATAGGTAAGTAGGATCATTTTGGGTAGAATTTAGCAATATATGTAGGATTAATGGGGGCAGTACAGGCAGTCTTCATGCCAAGTACCTGTGAGGACAAATGTCACGCTGGTCAGACATCCCATGTGACAAAGGGCACTGGGATATTTCCACTATAAAGCACTTATAACTAAAACTGAAAGCAATTGAAAAATTAAGAATCAATTCTTCCAAAAATTAGCAGTGCTTCTTGAATATCAAGTGTAGAACTTATGGCAAAGCTTGCAATTGATTTCCTCCAGTGAAATGTCTGTCTTGGCACCAGTTTTCTGAGCACTAATCCATAGTCATTACAGCAAGTTTTCATGTAAGCTGTTTCTAGCCTTTTACAACTGGAGAACATTTGTTAAATTCTGCTGAAGACAAATGCAAAGTTCTTGAGAATTCTTCATAAGACTTATGTCAGTTACCACATTCCACTTTCAGGTACCAAAGCAGTCAGATCCTCTGTGTCAAATGGATAATGCAAATCGTCAAGCTGAAAGCCCGGGTGGAAAGAAGCAAGTCTCTTACAGGACAGAAATTGTTGGTGGTGTTCCTATCATTACACCCACCCAGGTAACACCCTTCAAACAAGTGGGTTGTTATTTGATAGAGGAAGCTGTGTTTCACAGTGCTGTGTATCACAGTATCAGCTTCTCCTCTTGCCCAGAGGGCCTCTCAGTTGTCTCTGGAAATCGATTAAAATATTTTGTCCTTTCAAATTGGAAATGGGATTTATGAGCATGGCACGATACAATTATTTCCTATTATGACTGGTATAGTTATTCTTTGATCTTTAGAATAAAACCTGAGTATTCTCTACTTTCCTGCTTTATTCTAGAAAGAAGAAGTCAGTGAGTGCAATGAAGGGGCTGACAGGAATTATTTGAAGCGGTCACAAAGTCACCTTCCTTATTTTGCTGCTAAGCATCCCCCAGATAATGCTATTATCAAAGCTGGTTACTGTGTGAAACAAGGAGCAGTGGTAAGTGTGGGATATCAGTGTTTCAAGAACAGTGGTAGTTGTACGGATCAAGTAGGTGATTAAATTAAAAAACCATACAATTACCAGTAACATTAGCCATCCTTAATATTGTCAGTAGTAGTAAAGGTAAAACTTATCCTCTTGTAGCATTTGAATTATGTCTGTTTTACTTCTTTTCATTTTTTTCTTCAGTGTTATGTTGTTGAAGATGTTATAGAGAGGCAAAGTGTGTGCACAGACTTTCACATTATGGTCAGTGCATGCAAGTGGGAGTTCTGCTCTACAGTTACGTAGAGATTCTTATTTTGCTTATTAAAAACATCTAAATTAAGACAGAAGTTTAACACGGGCCTTTAAAATCACTGAAATGTTTGCAAAAAGCTGACTTTTCAGTTCAAAGGAAGAACTGTACAACTTCCCAGGCTGATTGACACAAGTGGAACTAGGCACGTGATGCCTTGCTAAAAGAAGGAATTGGTAGTTCAGATTAAGCAAGATATGCATCTTTGAGTTCTCAGACTCATTTTATCTTGAGTTATGAAGTTTTTTTTGTAATACTCCCTTTTTAGTTAAAAATAAACTAGAAACTTGTAATGTACTGTCTATTTCCTCCAGGATATTTGTGCTGCTGAATTTCTACAGTTTGAATAAATCTTGTAATAGTAAATAGTAGCTTCCAGATTTATTACTTTTTGCAGTTTTCAAAAAAAAATTGAGCAGAGCCTTGCATAATTATTTTGGGGACTCTCTATATATACACATCACACATACAAAATATAAAATTAATAATAATAATTATAAATTATAATAAATACATTATTAAAGTGAATTATTAGGAATAAAATTAATTATACCGTATCACGGTATACATATAAATGAGAATTATATAGTTCAATACATGCATAATATATGACATGTAAATGTATTTTATTTTATATATAAAATGTATAAATATTTATTTCTTTTCCTTTTAACAGATGAAGAACTGGAAGAGAAGATACTTTCAGTTAGATGAAAACACAATAGGATATTTCAAGTCTGAACTGGTAAGTTTCCAACTGCGTGTTATTTTTCCAATAATAGTTGCAAGAAAATCCAGATAAATATGCTTGTATTTGAAAAATATGCTGTGCTGTGTTTGTTCCTGCAACTCCTAAGTTTGTACTGTAATAAACCAAAAAATAGGACAACTGTAAACCTGGACTTCAGTCTGTTTGGGAACCCATCTGTAGGGCACTGGAGAACAGTAATAGGTTACACTCTTCAATCACCTGATTTTTGTATCGGTATTTTGTGTCACTTTTCACTCACAAATAATTAACTGTGTTCCTGAAATAGCAAATCATTATGGGAGAGACAAAACTGTAACCTGGCAATTCTTAATTTAAAGGTAGAATTACGAGGTGTTTTATCATAGAAATGATGGGATCTTTTCCCACACACTTGTTTCACCAGAGCAGCCAAGACAGGCAAAAAAACCCTCTGATTTTCTGTTCAGCAGCAACTCTTGCAGAGTTTGTTTCAGTTCCATGACCTTTCTTCCCACTCATCGCTCTCGTTTTGACCACATGATAAATGCCTTCAGACTTCATGTAAGAATTATGTGGCTGGTTCTGCAGACAATCTGTTTTACCATAAAAAGGAATCCCACACTTAAGAACTGTAAGAAAATCTGTGCCTAAGGAATGGAGTCTGCATTGTACAGTATTGTAAATTGAATTTGCAGGCCAAACATAAGATGCAAAATGTCAAGAACACAAATTTCAGGCTGTTACTAAAGTGAACTTTGGCTCCACTCTTAATGAGGGTGTATCCAACAGTAGCAGGAGTTTGATCTTGCATCATTATCTTTGTTAAGCTGTCAGTATAACAATTCTGACTCATTGCCTGTAATAAACCCTCTCTTTTTATTTAAAAAAGCAAATCTGAGTGCAGGTTGCTCACAAACAAATTCTCAGTGAAGAGAATGCTAGGCAGTAGAAATGCCTGCACTTCTGTGTTTCATCATGCTCCTTGAGCAACATGAAAACTTGTAGTATCCTCTTCTTCAGGTTAATATTCCCTTGCTGCAATCTGAGGAAGGTACTGGGCTGACCAGCTGTCAGACAACAGTGAAGTAGATCCTGCTTCACGATTTATACTGAAATCAGGGTGGTTTTTTTCCATTTTCAGAGAGTCATCCCTCTCCAGAGAAGTAAATACTGAATATGGAGAGAATATAATGTCCTTTTATTATATTACAGTGGTTAATCAAAGAATTCCGTGGTTAGGAAACGTAATCATGATAACGTTTCATACAGTTGGAGGGCATATTCAGATAATGTAGCACCAGACTTCTAGTTCTGGAGAGTTTCTTTCTGTTGGACTTAGTTCCCAGTAGCTGCAGTCTCCAGTCAGCTGTGGCTTCCTGACGTCCAGCCTGCTCACCCTGGTTTGATGTCAGTCAGGTGGAGCAAAGTGGAATACAGGCAATGTGAGACTCAGAAAATGATAATTTCTGAGCTGAGCCTTTCCCTGCAGAGATGACCCTGCCATTCACTTTTGATGTATTAATTTGAAAATTCATTGTAGGGGATGAACGAATCTGAGAACAACACAGAGAGGATGAGAGGAGCAAAACAGCTGAAAACATTGAGTTGTAAACTCTCTACATTTGATCTGCTGTAGAAACAAGTGGTCTAATGAAAGCTGCTATTTGAGGATGGTTATATTGGGGTGACATTCGCTGTTTGCTGTAACAACATAAGTCTCTTCAGTATCTGTAATAGAAATGGTAGAGAAAGTCATTCCAGCTTTTGTTGTGTCTGGAAGCTGTAGCCAGCTGAAGCAGTCCACTGTACCACTGCTCAAAGAAAACACATTAGGAGGTAAAATAAGTTGTTTGTTTGTGGTTCACTGCAACAACCACCGGAAAATAATATTATGTGTGACATTATGTTGTCATGGCAAAAGTGAAAGTATTTCTGTTTGAATGGTCTCACTTTTTTTCCTGTTGTGTGAAACTTTAACATTTATTTTTGTTATGGTAATAGAATTTTCTTATGTTTTAAGAGTAGCTGCTCTTTTACAGATGTTGTAGGATTAGTTTGTTTGTATTATTTTTAATTGTATTAAGTATAGAATGCAGTTAATCTTGCTTAGAGCCGTGTCATGCAGTACAATTAATAAAGCATCTCCTGTGTTAGCATTTCATAGCAAATGAATATAATCACAATTTTCCTGAAATAAGCTGCTTGAGGCATATTCAGTTTTCTGACCTGGTTAGGGGAAGAGGAGGGAGACAGTTGTCTCCATGATGGTATGGAATGAATGTTTTGGGGTTTTTTTTTACTTCTTGATTTGTCCTCCTCTTCGTTGCAAGTGCCATGATTAGTTTAATACTTACAAAAGCAAATTAAATTTTAGTTGACATCACCTTTTTGCATAAGTGACTGCCTTGAAAAATCTCAGTTACCTAAGTCTGCTGTGCTGACCTCTGGCTTTCTGACTCTGTTCTGCCTGTTAGGTGTGCTCTACTGAAATATGTTTGCCTTTTTATTTTTCCAGGAAAAGGAACCTCTCAGGGTTATACCACTTAAGGAGGTCCATAAAGTTCAGGAATGCAAACAAAGGTGAGGAGAGAAGCACAGATGCCATTACATGGGATGTCATTCCCTGCTTTGTCATGGCCAGACTGCCTCTTGGAGAACTGTTTAATAACTTCACTTGATGTGTGCATGTGGGATAGTCTGTCTTTATGGGACAGGACCTGGTTTTGTGCATAAATCTGGTTTTAAAAGTTTTGTATTAGTGTGTGTTTCCAACTTGTAACGTTCAGTGTGATGCAAATGCTTTGGAGAAGGGTGGAACAAAGGAATGTCATGGAATCCTGAGTTAGAGATGCATGGGTGCTGTTTGATCTGAGCCACCAATTTAAGAGTCTCTGTTCTGCTTATATAATCTGTAAACCTTTAGAGGACATTAACTCACATCAAATGTCTGAATCTGGAGGAGAACACTCTTTATCCTGCTGTTTCCCTCCCACCAAATGCCAATATGTTAGGGAATAATTGTCTTTGCAGTAGTCATGATGGACATTGAATTTTTTTTTTTTTTAGCAGGCTACTGTTTAGGACTAAAACTTTGCAAAGACATAACAAAATGCAAGCCAGAAATTTTACAGAAATTTGACAAGAATAGTAAATAATTTTAAACTTATTATATAATTTAGAATGTTACAATTAGAAATACATGTAGTAGCATGCATGCCACTGATAAAGTGTCTTGAGGCTAAAATTAGCAGAAAACCAATAGCACAGTGATCAAGAAATGCAACAGTCAAACAACAAATGCTCTGATTCTCTGCCCATCCTAGAATCTTGTTAAAATACAGTGGGAAAGTTGTACCTGCTTTTGATGTATTTTTGTATTTCATTTACAGTGATATAATGATGAGAGACAATCTCTTTGAAATTGTAACAACTTCTCGAACCTTTTATGTACAGGTAATTTCTCCTTTTAAACTTTGGGCTAAACCAAGAGGCTTGCCATAGTTAAACACAGCTTTGAAATGGAAGTGCTTCTTGGCTTTGACTATGCCACGATTTTCAGAGGGAAAGCTTTATTTATTGTTTTATATAACTATATAAATGTAATAGTATATTCAGGGTAAGAACTTAGAAAATGTGTGGGTTAGAGGCAGAATTTCCAATGGCTTGGAATAAGAGAATGAAGCAGGTTAGGCTGTTCTGGTGCAGGTGGTCAGGACACTGGGGAAGCTGAGCTGTGTTGAACATGCTGTTTGCTGCAGGCCGACAGTCCCGAGGACATGCACAGCTGGATAAAGGCAATTTCGGGGGCCATTGTGGCCCAGCGGGGACCCGGGAGATCAGCAGCCTCCGTATGTCACTCTGCACCTCACAGAAGATGTGATTAGCTGATGTTCACTTGTGCACATTAAGTTCTGACTGTTTTTTTTTTTAATTTTCCTTTTGCCTTTCCTCTCTCCTGTCCTGTAGTAATGTAGCCTCTTTGCATGAACTTTTGTATAGACTGGCATAAAATACTCGGTGTTTTAGTGGAGGCCTTGGCTTAGTCTTACCTGTGTGTGACTTTCTGTGCATTGTTTGTCTTGAACATGTAGATAATGCAAGTGCTAACCTAGAAAAGTTCCTCTGAGTTCAGTATGATCTTTGTCACTACTACTAGTTTGGAAGTTAAATTGAAACTTTCTAATTCCTCTCAGGTGTTTCTGCTAGTTGCTGCATTTTGCAATCAAATGATAATATCCTAATTTGTTTTTAACAACTCTCACTACTAAAGTGTCATTCTCTATGGTTGATAGTTTACTGTATATGCAGATGTTAATTCAACTTTAAAGTAACTAAGTTTACTTAGTTAAAAGTTTAAAGTACCTTGCATGAGTTATTTTTTGCTGTTGGAAATGTAGTGAGAACAGCACCTCCCGGTACTGAACTGAGGCACTGTGACAAAGCTTGGTATTTCTGAAGCCAGCATTTCATACCTACTTGCATTTAAACCATATTAGATGTTCAGTACAAAGTCCAGATTAACTTGTGACAAGTAGTGAAGGTTACTGTGGTGTCACAGTGTCTCCAAGTACGTCCAGATTTAGCACATAGAATACTTTACAGTTCAGATGTTGCACGCTGTGGTTTTCATTTTCTGGCTCTGGGATATTTTGTAATAAGCTGAATGTATCATTACCCCCTTAATCTGAAATACAACAATTTAAATCTGGCTTTTGGCTACTTCTGAAGAGATACTGTGTTTCTGTTAACTCAGTCTAAGCTCTCAGCTGTGTTTTTGGGAGCTGCTTTTAAATAAAACCTCCTGTTACAAATTCTGCTCGGTTTTGGGGGGAATGAAAATACGCAGATAACTTTTCTCGGTATACGCTTTTTTTATGTATTTTTTTTTTAATGTGGGGCTAACTGAGCAATGTAGCTATGACTGTCTGCATCACTTCTTGTTCCCTCTGTTCTTTCTCTCCCCAAGTCCAGGTTACTCTAATCTTAGCTTTGCACTGTGTTCCAGATGCGGCAGGCCAGAAGGCTGTCGAATCCTTGTATACAGAGGTATACATCAAGAACTGGTGAATGCAGCACGTATGTGGGCTCTCATGTAAACTCGCCTTCTTAACAGAGGGCTACGACTAGAGACTAATTTGCACTGTAAAACAAACAAACAAGCTAAAAGTAATGCTACCTGTTGTCATTACCATAACTGAAAACTAACTCGTCCATAATATCGTTCGCTCACAGGTTTGCACTGGGGTTTGGTTTTTTTTTTTTTCATGCTTTTGAAATGAGTTGAAAATTAAAAACGGCAAAACCACTGCTGACACTTCAAAGTGTGCTACACATTTAAATGCGAGTGATCCGATGGCACTACAATAGCCAAGCACTAAAAGCTGATTTGCATGAGAGTTCATATTTCCATTTTACTTTACCTCTGTTTCGAAACTGCGCAAAGGCGAGGTGAGGTCGGAGCTGCCCACGGACTAATCCAGATGCGTGCACACAAAACATGCACCTTGTACCTCCACTGTTTGGGAGGATCATGTTCTAGCCTGATTTGCATGGCTTGTAAGCCCCTGCATGAAATTATTAGTTCAAGCATAGAAGCTTTGTAACCTACAATCAATAAACTGTCCAAAGCAGTGCAGCTTAGGAGCAGTACAGCAGCACGGCTTCTTAACTGTGTAATTGCAGTGTGGGTAATAAAATCTGAGAATCCTTCAGACCAGATTAGCAAAAAGTCATAGAGATGTTTCTTAACATCCCTCTTGTCCCATTTGTTGAACTAAAATTATTAATAATAAGGGTAAATGCTAAATTATTATAAATAATAAATCACTGAATCATATGTTCGCCTAGAGCAAATGTTTTCCTTAAAGTGGAGTATTGTCAGTTACAGGCAATGGAATAATGAAATTAAATAAGGCAGTGTAAATAATGGGCAATACTTCAGTGAAATTGAACACAAAGCTGAAGTCCCTAAAAAAGTTGCACAGCTTCACCCAATAATATTAGTTCATTTATAAAAAGAAATAATGGTAGGACTTGGCAGAATCCTTTATAATTAAATTTATGAATTTATGTGGTAACATTCTAAGAAAAACTACTGGGGAAAAAACCAGGTATTTCAATTACTATGTATATTTGCATCTTGGACACACATCTGGGATGGTTGTTTATTTTTTTGCTAACAAATGTGCTTGGAAAATGCCTTGATTTGTGAATGCCCATGGGTTGGCAGATTCCTTTGGTTCCTGGACTAACACTGGTGATGGCAGAAGTGGCAGCAGCTGCAGCTCCTGATGCACACACAGTTCACTGCATCAGCACACAACTTTGGATCACAGCATGTAAAACTGGATCCAGTCTCAGGGACTTGAGACATCCCTGCAGAACTGACAGATGTGCTGCACAACCTGAGGAACTTCTGGTTCTGGAGATGCAGCTGTAGGTTGGGCAGGCTGCTCTAAAATATCTCAAATGGCACTCTCTGCCTGTGTTTTAGACAATTAAATCACACCTAGGTAGTCTGGGAACTTGTTTCTATCAGTAGGTGAATGGTGGAAGATTATTTTCAGTTATTTAAAAAGGTTGACAGACTGGCAGTTAACAATGATGAACACAAGACAATTGGAAGGAATAGCTTAAAGATCAATTTCTTTTCTTAGGTCCATTAGCTCTGGAAATTGTTACACAGTCTTGATAGCATAAAATAGCTATTGTTTTTGTTTGGTCCCTGGAAGAAATTGGGGATACAGTTACCCCAAGAATAGGGAACAGTATAATGTGCATCACTCCAGGCTTTAGGATACAAGTATTTGATTTATATGAATAGGTTTGATTACACTTTTCTCATGGAAAGATGTCTCTTTCGATGGCCTTTGAAGTGTTTATCTTCAAAAGCTTACTTAACACCTTAGCAAAATGAGGAACCTCAATTTGCTGGACTATATTACAAAGTGTAAAGAGCTGCTGTGCTTGATTTAAGACATTTAATGTCTTTAAATGAAGCAACTGATGTTGCTGTCACATCCTGCTGTGAGCTCACATGTAGTAGAACACCCCCTGGAGAAAGCACCTGCCTCCTGCTGCCGTGGCTGATGCTTCGCTTTGTGTATTCTCTGTCTCGATTTGTTTCGTTTTGTTTTGTTTCTGAGAGTGAAATCTGAAGCTGCATCTTTCCAACACGGCGTCAGTGGCTTCATCTGACACCTTCTCTTCTTTTCCAGGAGCATCCCGAGCCTTGTTCCGAACCCAGCCATGCTGTCCGTGCTGCCGGCCCAGCCCCAGCCTCCTCACATTCCGGCGCCGCTCACGGCAGCCCTCTGGTCCCAACCCCTCACGCCAAACCCCCTGCCTTGGAGAAGCGAGGATTTCACGAGTCTTTTACCAAGGCCAGGCCAGGGAGCTACAAGATCCAGGTTGTCGCTCCAAGAGAATCAGCTTCCAAAGTGACTGAGCGGGGCCCGTGGGAACCCCGGCGTAAAAATGGCACTCAGGAACAGGATCCTGGCCTTGTGGATCTGGATGATGCAAGCCTTCCAGTGAGCGATGTGTAGGGATGGAAGCGTTTGGAGAGAATGATCCATTTGTTCGGTCCTCTAATTTCCTTGCTCGGACTTTGAACCAAAGAAAATGATAGGAAATGAGAACAAAAAATCAAAAAAAAAGAAACCGGAACACTGATGTTATATATATGTGTGTGTGTGTGTTTGTGGGCACACATGTGTATATATAATGTGTTTGTATTTTGCCTTTCAGCTGAGGGTCAGAAGTGGACCTTAGGCATTTTCTCAAAGCCTGATAGTAAATCACTTACCAGGGAAGGGCCAAACTGCACAATTTAGGAAAAAAAACAACCCAAAACATGTATAAAAAAACCCCAAACCAAAAGTACTTCTGCAAGTAAGCAAAGTACCAGCAACTTGTAATTCCTAGTCTGGCAAATTTACTAAATTTGCAACTAATGCTATATTGTGGAGAATTTATTGCCAACAAATGCGATTATTTAATTTCACCTTAAACTACAGTAAGATTTTAGGCATAGGTGAGAATTGTTTCTCTCCGTGACTTTCAGATACCAGGAAATGCACAAAATGTTTCTTCTGTTCTTTAGGATCAGCAGTGTCAACTGATTTGTTATCAGAACAAGAATTCTGAACTCCCTTGGAATTCTAGTTATGGTGCTGTAAAATTTCCACTAAAATAATATTTTGAATAGTCAGCCTATTTTTGATGCACTCCTAAAGGTGGGTTATAACTTTTTGCACATTTGGATTTCAATGGACTGCATGTAGTGATGTTTTGGAGGGGGGAGGAGAGAAATTGGACTTGGGAATTTGGACACTTTAGATCTTTTGAACCAAGTAGGGTTTGTGTTACATTAGGCTTTGCAGCAATTATGTTTTTCTTAAGTGTTTAAATGTATCATTTACTGTTTCGAGAGTGGTTTCCTTACCAGTGCTTTGTGAACAGTTCTTGTTTCCGTATTGATCAGTGGAAGACCTCGTTGTTTAGTTTTGTTGTTATTGGTACTGAACTGTTCCTAGTCCTGCAATCGTGGCCTATAACTTTTGGTGCACTAATAATCTGAAGTGCCTGTGTTTTCTCTCACGTTGTTGAAACACTTTTGGGTTAGTTAAGTACACAAACCGTTCCCGGTTTTCAAGCATTGGCTTGGAGTTGCTCTGGGTAGCATAGTTTGAAACAGCTGTTTAAAACAGGAGGCTTATGTTAGGGATACCAGTGTTCTGGTATTGCACCCACTGGCTGTGCAATATATGTGTTTAAAAAGTGAGTATTTGTTGTTTGTGTACACTGTGTTACGGGGCATCAGCGATGCGAATGAGGAGAACCTTTACATTTCAAGTACTGGCTTAGATGGTGTGTACTTTTCATCATTTTGGAGAAAATGTTTGCTTTAATCAGCCCCCCACAAATATCTCATGCTGCTGCTTACTGTGATTCAGATTGTCCAGCTTTGCAATACCTTTGTTGTCTGCTGGAACCCAAGATACATATCATTCGAGTCCATCTTCTCTCCGACTTCCAAACTGGCTTCCTGCTTGAGAGATGTGGATGGATGGCTTTACCACAGCAATTTGTTGATCCCAGGATAGAATAATTGGTGTCATATAAGAATGGAATATAGTTAATTTTGAATCCTTAAATTATATCAGCACCTTCTTTTGTTTTTTTGTTTTATCCATAAGCTAACTAACCACTGTGTTAAGGCAGTGGTATCTGTAAAATACTGGTTTTGTTTGACTCTTTAGATATATGTGAAAACTAGCACAGAATTGGAAGTTACTGTAAATGTCTGTACTAGTCTTGTAGGTTTTAATTTCTATAAAGATAAAACAATAGCTCTTTAAAAGCTTATTTTTTCACAAGTACATTCTGTGTGAAAGACACTTTGCATTGAAATATTTTTACTGTAGTCTAACATCTGAATTCACTTGCTCTGGTACAGCTTTCACAATGCATGGTCATTTTAATATATTTTGGTATTGGCAATTTTACACATTGGGTGGAGGTAAAGCAGCTCCATTATGGGACTTAAGAAAAGAGGGAAAAAGAAAAAAAAACAGAGAAAAAAAAAAGAAAAGAACTACTGGTGTAGTTCGGTAGCATAGCAGAATATTTGTGGTTGGTAATTGTCAGGGTCTCCTATTTATCAGTACTTTTATAAATCTATGAAAATTGTTAAATTATTTTAGAAACAGTGCTGTAAATATGTCACATTTAAATTGTCAATAAATCAGTTTGGGTAACTTAAAATGACCTCTGGCTGAGTTTCTTTGCACCACGTGAAATGTTTTATCAGAATAACGTATTCTTTTTCAGCATGTAAGAGATCAGATTATCTTTTGTCCAGCTGTAACATCTTCTTAATTCTCCAAATCTGATCAGATTTTGTAGCCTAAGGCAAAAGGTGAACAGAATGAGCGGGTTTTCTGTTGCTGTTCTGTTTCTTCTGTGTGAGTTTTATGTGTTGTGTGAGGGTATCCATCAGGTTACCTTTCCATCAAAGGAAGGGACGAGGAGATGCATGGTAATGTCAGGTTAATATTTGGAAACACTCAGGCTCCATCTGAAAGGGAGAACCCCCCCTATTTCCCAGGGGAACAAAAGGTAACATGCATTTTCCTGGCTTTATACTGTTGCATAAGAAAGGTTCTCTCTGGGAAATGCTCTTCTGGAATATAGGCCTTGCACAGTTCCCTCCATTCCTCTTTGACTGCCACATCTGACTGTGAACTCTGTGCCACTGTACTGAAGAGGGAATCAAATAGTTCTTCTGTCTGGTTATAGAATTCAACCTACTCTGTTAAAATAAGACACTTGCAGAAACTGTAACTGCAGTCCACATTCCTGAAGGTGGCTGCCAAGGGGTAATGGCCCAGGGTGTAGTTTAATAAAGTGGCCTGTGCCTTAACCTCGTGGAATAACAGGATGTCAGCACCACCTAGGGGTCATGCTCCAGCTTCAAAAATTACCCAGGTCAGGCATTTGCTTTTAAAGTATATTTTATATAGAGAGATTGGTCTTGAGACTCCAGTTGTTGAGTCACTGGACTGCTTCACGTTTGTTGTTTAGATGTTTGTGTGTTCTTTTTTAATTCTTGCTCCTTGTAAGCTCTCAATAGCAATAGCAGCAAATTGATTGAAGACAGAAGATTAGACATAAAGAAGAAATCTTTCCGTGTGAAGGTGGGGAGGCCCTGGCACAGGTTGCCCAGAGAAGCTGTGGCTGTTCCATCCCTGGAAATGTCCAAGGCCAGGTTGGACAGGGCTTGGAGCAACCTGGGCTGGTGGAAGGTGTCCCTGCCCATGGCAGGGGGTGGGACTGAGTGGACTTTGAGGTCTCTTCCAACTCAAACCAGTCTGTGATTCTTTGGCCAGAAGGACCTTTAAAATGTCTCACATTCTCCTCAGCTGTGGAACTGGGAAAGAAGCATCTGCTGCTTTCAGTAGACAAAGTAATGTGACACAAAGGTGGGAATTTTGGAGGTAGAACAGAGGAATTGGGGCCGCAGGTTGAAGGAGGGCACAAGTTTGTTTCTTTGCTAACAACTGCCATTTTAATCATTTTACTTTTTGACTTTTGAGGTTTTGCAATTGCATACATAGGCTCAGGATTTAATAGTGCACTTAAACCTGAGCCCTGCTCTGGGAGTGGATCGTGTCCCACACACAGTCTGCCTGGATTTGATGCGTCAGATTTTCGGTGCAAGCTCTGAGGAAAAGAAACTGGTACTTATTTGTAAAGGCACTGCCTAATGATGTAGTAGAAGTTGAATCCTGCTCTTCAAAGTGGCGCCGCCTTTCACACTGTAATTAGGGATTTGCATTTAAAACGAGTTTAATTTTGCATATCAATGTGCACGGTGAACACATCTTCTAAGAATCTAAACCACTCTGTTGCACTGCATTCCCATCACCTGCATTCTCCTGAGGATACCCGGGCGCACCGGGACACCTGAGTCAGTCTCTTTTCCATGGGTGGGTGTCTGCTGCAGGTTTTCGTAGCAGCGAGTTTGTTTTCTGTAAATCACGAAGTTTCAAGGCTTGTTTTACGGTCTATAGTGTAATATTTGCACTCCTGCTTGTAGGTTTGCCCTCTGACAGCAAGAAAACACCACCTGAATGCAAGGTTTGTTCAGATTAGCAAGTGTTTCTCGGGGCAGGTGACTTGGTTCCAGGTGAGGCTTTACAAAAGACAACCTGATCGTTCGTTTATTTTGTAAATTGTGCCAACAGCTATGCTTGTCAAGCACTAGGGCTAGCTCACATCTGGAAAAGAACATGGAGTTTTAAATGCCCTGGTTTGCAGCCATTGCCTTTCAGAGCAATAGCATTTTTTCTGCGTGTAGCAATGAATCCAGCATATGTTCTTAAAAAAGGGGTTTTATGAGTAAGTCTTTGCTAAGACTTCTCTCACTATGTTAAACGAAGTAGAGAAGTCCTGGATTTTCAGGAGGTGGGAATAGGGATGTCCCATTTTCCCCCCAGAAAATCTGGGAGAAAGCCATTAAGGAATGAAGCAAAATGGTAACACAGACATAATAAACCTAGAAAAGCTCTGCAAAGTCCAGGCTTTTGGAATTTGTTCAGACTTGGAGGCATTCTGGCCTTCTCAAACCTCCACCAGCCTCATTTCGGGCCAAGACCCTTCTAGACCCAGACTGTCACCTTAACCCCTTTCTCTCCAGCCAGGTGCCCTCTATTTTTACCTTTTTCTTGCTTCCCAGCCTTTCCATGTGTGCCCAGGTGTGCAGACTCACCTTGCAGGGCTGAGGCTGGATGTCACAGCATCCAGGATCCCTGACAGCAGCATCGAATCTCTGGTACCTCCGGAAGAATTTCTAGTGTGTGATCTCTAGGTGGAGCCTCCTGTCACCCAGTTCCGTTTGAAAAGTGGGAGATGAAATATTTTACTGCTCAGTCCCTCAATTGAAAGTGTTTTTCAGGCCACTCTTTGAGTAGTGGTAAATGTCTGCTGGCTTCGAGAGCCCTTCTGTGTGAAAAGGTTATGGTGGGGGACAAGTGATGATTTCTGGGTTCATAAAGCCTTTCAGGCTTCTGAACAGATTAGATGAATAACAAAAAAATATATATTTTTGGTAAGCTAATTTATTAACCTCCACAGAGATTTACCTGGGTTATTCTGGACTGTGAAATGTTCGTTTTCAGTTTTTTTGTGAAACCACATGAAAACTATAAAACTAATATTATAAAATATTATATTTTTAATGCTGAAAAGAAGATTGACATTCTTACCTGGTTTGAGAAACGGAAAAGCATAACAGGAGAAGGTCCTTAATACTAGTCCACTTATTTGGAAGTGAACTACTAGTTTTCAGTAAGACCTTGGGATGTATTTTATTTCCTTTGCAGTGTTTAACCAGCATCAAATGTGCATCCCTTTTCTGTGTCATTCATTTAAGAAAAAACGTTGGCTCGTGTATTGTGAGTCTTTAGTAGTCTGTAAGAGCTTGAAGCTGATATTGCTGGTTGACTTGTTCAAAATAACCCCAATCATACACCTTTTCTCCCCAGAATGACCTCTATCAAAGGATAGGATAGCAAGCTAAAAAGGACACAAACATCCATGGAGAGAGGATGAAAGAATTTGGAGCTTTCCCACTTCATGTCATCTTTTCCTACCTATGGAGATGAGGCTCCAGTGGCTTCAAGAAGTTGGTTGATGATGGCAAAGCCTTTCTGGGCAGAGCAGCGTGAAACCCTGTGATAATTCACTGGTCTTTGAACATTTTGGTCCTGCTTCCAGGTAGGAAGGTTCACTTATAAGATCCTTTCTGAACCTGTATTCCTTTTTTCATTAGAAGCTGTTAATCTTTCCTTAAAGAACTGTCTTTATTTAACATGGGTAAAAACGCAAACCAAACCAAAAACCTCAAGCTTGGATAAATGGATAAATTTGGAAACATTTTTCCATTATATGTGTCCACGTATATATACTTACATATACATGTACATTACAAATATTTAAACGTCTAAACGTTTTCAAGCTTTTTTCAAACTTGTTAACACTGTAATGATTTTAACACTAAGGCGGTTTTTCTGTCAATTGCTCCATTTTACTCCTTTGGTCACTTCTGCAATCAGGCAATTCTCTTGAAATCTCTTTTCTTCCACAGCATAGAAGCTACTGGAAAAGAACAGATGTAAAGGGATTAGTATTGGAGCTTTAATCGAGGACATTACCTGTGTTTTCCCACCTTCAAGTACTAACGAAGCGGGTAAGTGAGTTTTGCACACTTGTGGTCACAGTCTGATAAATTTTTACAATGTTCCCTGGAACAATTAGGTTTGAATTCGGACACCTGGGTTGCTGCTTCTACCTGCTCAAGTGACTCGTTGTTAAACTTTTCCTAGGAGAAAAGACTGAGTTATTCTGCGTTAATGTAGTTGCTGACATCCTCAGTTCCTTGGTCACAGCACATCTAACAGTTTACAACCCATTAGGCAAGATGAAATGCTGTTAAGTTCATTAGGTGCGTGGTTATCGGCGCCTGATAAAGGTACACTTAAATAATTATAGATTGGTAGTCAGTTCAAAAGTTTAATCGGCTTGTAATTTAAAAAAAAAATTGGCTTTGCTCAATTTCCAGCTCTGTTAAACCGTTCCCTCCCCGCTTCGACGGTGACGCCTCGTCCCTCGGAAGGCACTTGTGTGTGTTTAAACCGCCTCTCAGAGCACCTTGTCTGTGCTCCAGGAGCAGATGGCAGAGAGCCCTGTGTCCATAGGTTCTGGCGGTTGCCCAGCTGCCGGATAAATTGGATCAGCCTGCTTGTGGGATGGCGGAGGACGGCTTTTTTTTTTTTTTTTTTTTTTTTTTTTCCCTTTCGGTTGATTAACCTTCTGCTAATTGCTGGTCTCCACCTCGCCCTGCGGCTCTGCGAATCTCGGGTGAGGCGATGGGGAGAGCAGGAGCGGCTCTGGAGCATCCTTCCTCCCGTCCGCGCTGCCCTCGGGTACCGGCCGTCGCCTCCCGGCTCCTTCCCGAGCCAGGAATTTTAGGGGGCGCCTTGTGCGGGAATACCGGGCGTTCCCCGTGGGGATGGCTGATATTTACATCCATTTCCATATAATGCTCGCATCATCTCGCTCTTTCTCCCAAGGGACGGGCTGGCGGCTCTGCGCTCCCACCCATCCCCTTATCAGATAGAAACGTTATCCGGGTTGCTTTCCCGTAATTCCCGAGGCGGGAAGGAGCGTTCAACCCCCCCGTCTTGCTTGCAGGAGCGCGTTATCACCCTTTCCACCGATCTTAATCGCCGATCTCGGCGCTTTCACCGCCGAGCTGAACCGCTCCTTGCAGCTGGGAGGGACCAAAAAAGTTTGAGCCCGAGAGACAAAGCGGCGGGGTGGGGGTGTGTTACTGTCCCGTTGTGTGTGGGGGGGGCTTTGCTGCGGTCCCGGGGGGGGGCCGTGCGGGGTGTCCCTGCCCGGGGGGCCGGTCCCGCTGCCCCGCTCCGCCCCGCCCGGCCGCCGCTTTAAAGGCGCTGCCCGGCCCCCGCCGCGCTCACCGCGCTCGCCGCCCCTCGTTCCCCTGCCCTCGTCCCGCCGCCGCGATGCCGCTGTGGGGCTGGATCCTGCTGCTGCTCCCCGCCGCCCTCGCCGCCCCTTCGCCCGCCTGCCCCGAGCGCTGCGATCGGTCGCGGTGCCCGGCGCTGCCCGCGTCGTGCCCCGGCGGGCCCGTGCTGGATTCCTGCGGCTGCTGCCGCGTGTGCGGGGCGGAGGAGGGCGAGCCGTGCGGGGGCCCGGGGGGCGGCGGGCCGCCCTGCGGAGAGGGGCTGCAGTGCGTGGTGCCTCCCGGAGCCGGCATCCCCGCCTCGGCCACGGTCCGCAAGCGGGCGGCCGCCGGGCGCTGCCAGTGCTCCAGCACCGAGCCCGTGTGCGGCAGCGATGCCGTGACCTACGCCAGCCCCTGCCAGCTGCGGGCCGCCAGCCGCCGAGCCGAGCGCCTGCGACAGCCGCCCATCATCGCCATCCAGCGCGGAGCCTGCGGGCAGGGTGAGGAAGGGGAGAGGGATGCCTCTGGAGCGATGGGGTTGGGCACGGGGGGCAGAGGGTTGTCCCCGGTGGTGGCGGGGGGCGGCAGGTGCTGAGGTTCAGCCCGATCATCTTCATCCCTCGTCCCCGGGCGGTGCTGCCGCTGCCCCGCCGGGAGGAGGGACCGCGCCGTCCCGGGCAGGGAGCGCGGAGAGGGGCCGGAGACAAGGGTTGGCCTCGGCTCAAGTCCGGCACTCCAGCTCAGCGAGAAACTAGAGCAAGAATGCGGTGTTTGTGCGCGGCTGCCAAGCGCCGAGGGGAAAAGAATCCTGTACTAGATTTAAGCGCCTCTCTCCACCCCTCCGAGGAGCGAAGCCGGGCTCGAAACGGGGGGAAACTGCTGCAAACCCCCAGAAGCGGGCAGGGATGCAGAGCCGAGCCCGGCTGCACGGCTCCAGCAAAGTTTGGAGAAATAACTCCAGCGCGCTCCCATCCAGCGCGCTTTGTCACAGGGAAATGCCCCGGGGAATAAAGCCAGGAATGCGGGAGCCGTTCGGATGTGATGGAGCAAATGGGTGGGCAGAGCAGGCAGCTGCCTGCCTTGGCCCGGCTTAGCAGATGCGCTCTGATTATTAGGAATAGACTGGCTGGAAAGAGGGGGGGCCTGTAACAACGTGTTGAGCTGACTCTAGGGGGTTTTATTTGGGTTTTTTTGGTTGTTGTTTGGTTTTGTTTGTGTTTTTTGGAGGATGGAGATGTCTGCGATAAGTAACAACGTAACTAGTGGTGTTTTTCCTTCGGCGTTTTTAGTTGTCAGTGTAGTCAAATCGGATGCAACGTGAGCACTCAGAGCTGCAGGACGGATGCGAAATGTTTGTAAACCGTAGGAAAAGACATTGCTGGGTTACGAAACTGTGGCTCAGCAGCTGGAGGGGCTGGACCGAGCAGCCCGGTGAAGTGTTTGGTCTTGTAGGAATGGTGAGTGCAGGATGTGACAGACAGCGAGGCAAAACCGTGCTGGGATAAACAGGGGATGATCGTCACAAGATGCAGCCCCTAATACAGGCTGGATTAAACCTCGTAAGCCAAGGCTGTGTATCCCTTCCGAGCCATTCAGCACCTTTAGGGGGTAATATTAAAAATTAGCATGAATTAAGTTTGTATTTCTGAAGCAGTCACCTTTTAATAAGTCAGTGCTGTTTCGGTGAGGATTCATTCTTTTTGTAGAGGTTGTGCCATTTCTATACTCGTTTTAAAAAAACCAAACACATCTTTTGCTATGTTTAGTCATCCCCTCTCCAGCAAAAGAATCTTCTGGTGCATATGTTCAGCTTAGGCAAAATCTTGATCCCGTGTTACTAATCAAGCTTAGAGCTTTGGTATCAATACAATCAAATTTTTGTCCCCTGGCCTTTCCCTTCAGTGTCAAAGCTGCGTTGTGCTCCGTGGAACGTGGTCGCTGGCATTTGCTGACACTGGCGACAATCAAAGCTTTCACGCCACGCTTTCCTGATCTCCAGTATAAGATAATGCCTTGTGAGTTTTTGTTCTCGATTCGTGAAACCAATATTGTTTTCTCAGCCCTTTCTGCTGATCGTTTGCAGAAAACTGGGGCTGTGTTTGAGCTGAGGTCAGTACGTGCCTCTGGAGGGTCGTACAGAAAATGCACAGGCTGCATAGAGTCCTCTGCTGTCACAGATCCATCATGAGAGTGGCCAGACAATCATTTTGCCCTGTTGCACCTCTGGTTGGAGCGATGCTTGTTTTCTGTATCACCAGGGACAAAAGGAAAATGCTGGAGAGGCCAACCAGTACCACATGTTTATCCCTAGGCCAGAGCAAACAGTTGCTGCCAGCAAAGCTTTTTTCATATGTAAAGAACTTAAAATAAACAGGAATGGAGAGAAGGCTGTAAAGCGCTTGAACTGCTGTTTTGAAAAGCCATTGCCTAATATTTGGCTCCTTAAGAGTTGTTAATTATTAATTTTATTTTCAGTTCACTTTCAGGAGTACTTTTGCTACCCAGAGATTGAGTTATCTGCAGTAATTTTTTTTGTAGCAACATACCCATATAAATAATTCGGTCCATACAGTGCAATGGCCCAGGGAAATGTGGGGATGGGGATGTAGAGGAAGCATTTGTGTAAAAACAGCACTTCTTGTTGTTGTTTTTAAATTTCACGCCGCTTCAGTAGCTGGTCAAGTACAATATTGTGTATATTGCATAAAATACAGTAAGACTTTATGTCTTTTTCATGCTGCAGTCCACTCCCAGTGCTGGTTTTGTCCTTCAATGTTTTCCAGGGCATCTGTTCAAACACCAGCCGCGTCTGAGAGGACGCGGGAGAGGCAGGAGCAGGTTGTTCTGGATCTGTGTCCACAAGGGGGATGTTTTGCCATGCAAAATGGGGATTGTGAATCTTCAAAACTCAAGAAAACTTCCACAAGCCTCAGAGCTTGCTCTGTCCTCATCCCTAAACCCTGCAGAGAGGACGGGTGCAGAGCAGGTGTCCTGCACCAAGGTGCTGCTCTTTGGGGTGCAGGCTCAGCCCACAGCTCTCTCTGCCACCCAGATATGGAGAAAAGACAAACCAGGCTGTGGCTGGAGAAACCCCAGGGGCAGCAAAGGGAGAGGGGAGAGCCCAGCTGTGGCTTTTAGCCAGGAAATGCTTTGGATGATTGGATGAATTAGTGAGGTGAGCGCAGGGGATGGGAGTGGGGTGAAACACACCCTGCCTGTGTTAAGGCCAGGTGAGGCAGGTGACGAGCAGGGTGACAGAGCGTGGTGGCCCATCGACCCCTTTCATTAGTGCTGTGTCCCTGTCTGGGGCAGGGAGCCCTTCCCAGCAATGCCCTGCTGTGGTGTGGCCACATAACCGGCGGTTCCCGTCCTGTGACCGCAGCACCAGTGAGCCTGTTCTGCACCAGCCTGGGCAGGGCTTTCACAAATGAAACCTTCCCTGGAAACACTGAGGCACAGAGAGAAGGTAAAGGTCCTCTGAGCAGAAATCATGGCTGTGTAAGAGCATCCCACACCCGGGAGCGAGGTCAGCGGGAGGAGACCTCGGTATTCTGTGTGATGAGGTTCAGTGTGCTGGGAGGATGTTTTCCTTTTCTTCTGCAAACATGTTTTTTGCTGCCCTTAAATCCCTCCTGCTGACCAAGGGAAGAAGGCTCAGAATGTTCAACACAGAACTGAAGCTAGACTTTCTTCCCTTCCCCACTTTTCCCACAAGTGTTGGCAGGCGTTTCAGGACAGTGTGCCCTTCTCTCCGTGTTGTGCTCTTCACACTGTAAAACATAAACTAACCTGGATTTGTCCTTTCAACTTTAACCAGAGCAAGCAGAAGAAAGTTCCCTGTGGTTGCTCTCAGTTTCTAACTGTGCTCTGCCTGGTTTTGAACGGTTTTTATGTGTTTTCACATTTTTATTAGGCTTACTATGCCTAATGTGGTGTCCCAGTAATGTCAGTGTTCCTCAGCGTGCTGGCATCTGTCACAGGTGGCTCACACTGCTGTCCCAGGCGTGCTCACACCATGATGTCATATCAGGAGTTTGATGTGAGCTCTTATGGTTTAGATTAAGCAGGTCATCACAGCTAAATTGCTTGGGGAGGAAGGCAGAGGTCAGCTCTGGGGTAACTCTCAGTCTAGAAAGCTGTGTATCACTAACAGGTACAGCCTTTGCTATTTCTCTTCATCAGATTATTTTACAGTTCTAGAGACGGGGAGGGGGAAGGAAAAAAAATCCACCACTCAAATTCTTGCAGAGTGGCTGAGTTTGTTTTGAAATGCGCCAGGCAAGGCTGCATCCAAGTGACTCCGTCATCTGGCGGGAGGAAAGGACTCTGCAGTCAATAAACCATTTGTCATTAATTGAGTCCTTCAAAAACAGCGTAAGAGTGAGGTCAGTGCAGCAGAGGATGGGAAGGAGGTGGACCTGCCTGAATTCCTGGGCCTGTGGCAGTGATAGTGCTAATGGACTGGCAGTGCTGAGCCTTGCAGGAGAGAATAATCGGGACGGGAAGAGAAACTCTGCTGAGAAATCCATGAAGGCTGGGAACTCAGCCAGACATTTATCAAGGGAAAGTTGATACTGTTGTTATGAACGAGGCTTTCAGCTGTTTCCCAAAAGATAATAACAGGCCAGTGATGGTTTGTGCACCGAAGAAATGTTGGGAGACCTTGGCAGGTTACTTGGCACGTGTCAAGTCTAGTAAAAAGGACCCAGGAGGACCAGGTTTTTAGGGTCTGGATGCACAAATGAGTGCTCTGGTGCTGTTGAATTTCCTCTGTCTCCCTCAGTTACTGTGTTTGGGTGGTCTAAATGTCATTCTCTTCTGACTTGCCTAACTCTTTTGCAGCAACAAGAGAAGGGGAGGCAGGGAGGGAGAAGGAGAGAGAGAGAGGGAGGGAGAGAGGGAAGAGGCTGCTGAAGGCAATGGAAATAAATAGCAGCATATTTCCAGAACAGAACCAATTCCCAAGTGTGGGATTAAAAAGCTTTTCCAAAGCCAAGTATTCAGCTCTGAGAAGAGGCAACTGTAAGAAGTGGTTTGTCTGAAGAAACTCACCTTTTCCCCTCTCCGCATGTCGATTTCCTTCCCGTGGAGCGCGCAGTAATTTTGCAGTCTCCAGACTTCAGACAGTCAATTCAGTAAATACAGATTTGGAAGCAGGAAAGATTCAATCCTTTCATCTTCTGGGCTTTGAAATTTAAAGGTACCTGTGGACTGGGCAGGAATGCTTAAGGCCATGAGTAAGCAGCAGGAGTGTTGTTAAGCAGAGTTTGGATGTGATGGAGGCAGCATAACCTGAGCAGTTAAAGGAAAGGCTCTGCAGTCCAAGAAATAGGAGAAGCTGGAAAATATTTTTCAAATGTGAATTTACGTGTGCTGGGAGTGACAGAGAGAAAGCAATGTTTGAAATAGAAACTGAGATACTGTGGAGCTTAACTTCTGTTGTAAATAAAGTCATTCCTCACTCCCATAAGCTGCTGGGGCCTCTAGGATCCCTGGCTGGACTTGGCAGTAAATCCCACTGTGCTTATAACTGGGCCCAAGTGAATATCTAATATTATTTTGGAAGCTGTGTTCAGGATGTAGGAAAAAAAAAAAAGAAAGACTTTATTTTGCCTGCCAGTGAAGGTCATTGGGATTCTCAAATTGGTTGTCCTGCTTCAAAGAGAAGAGTATAACTAAAAAATAAGTCTCAGCTCCCCTATATCAAAGGGCTATAAAATAATGCATTGATCTTATAGTAACTGATGATGTTGACCTCATATCTGTAGATAACACGTGAGCTGTAATATCTTAAGCCTGTTTATTGAATTGAGAAGATCTCAGCTACCATATTTTAGCAGGTGGGGTTGAATTAGGCAGCCAGACAGAGCAGCTGTTGAATTTTCTGGGTGAATATCTGGTACCCTGGTGCACTGATAAGGTGAAGCACAAGGCTGGAAGTCAGCCTGGTTGTGCAGTCTGTAAAAAGTGCTCTGCCAGGAGCTTGTTTCTGGAGGAAAAGAGCATACATGTGTCTAACATGAGCATCTGTATTTGCCTCTGCTTCTATTGCAGAGCAGCTCTGCAGGCTGGCACCAGGGGGGTCCCTGGGCCTGTCAGAGCGTGTCAGTGGCATTCAAACTGTGTGTGCTGTTAGTTCACCAAACCTTGCTCCTGTGTCTGTCATTCTTTCCCATCAGGGTTTCTCAGTCTTTCCATTCCCTTGCTCATGTAAAGCCTCTTTTTGGCGAGGCATGAGAGAGGGATCTGCAATGAACAGTTCCTACATCCACTTTGCAGACTTGTTACTGTAAATACCAGTGAGACAGAGCTAAGGGGGTTCAAATTAAAAGCTGCACCATGTTTCTGGTAGCAGTTGGATTTGCACATATGTTTATTGACAAACAATTGATGGATTAAATAGTGCATATTAAATCTAGTGGAGGTGCATAGGAGTTACCCGGTGGTCTCAAATTTGCAGTAGTTTATATGGAGGGAGATAACTTCAGGAGGAGCTCACAATATTTTTCCAGAGGCTGATGTTGTTACCCCATTTCACAGATAGTGAATCTAGGGCAGGGGGAGATAAAGAGCTTTGCTCAAGGTCAGCCAGTAGCAGAGCCGAGAGCAAACGGAGCTTTTATGTGTAGTCCCTGCTCATTTTTCTGCCCCTTGCCAGCATTGCTGCTCCATTTTCCATTACTTTTCTTTTCCATTACTCTTCCTTAAACTTGCAGGCTGCAGTTTTGGCTTTGCTCTGCAAACAGCATCGATGATCTGTCGATCTGCATCCGCGGAAAGTCATTTTGGAAGAGGGAAGATGCGGGTGGATCAAGCGCTAGGAAGGAAGAGAAACCCAAACAACTCTCTCCCCTCCCACCATCCCACCCCCAAAATAAACACAACCCCCCAGGAATCTCCTGCTTCAACATTTGTGGTGGTAAAAGGATGATTCATTCCTTTTTCTAGGACAGCACACGCACTGTTTGGCCTGTCTGCCCTTTCTGTCTCTCTGCAGAGCTCTATCAGTGAAGGTGAAGCTTGGCTAACCCTTGTTTTCTTTTGTACTCAGACACTAAAAGTGAACAAGCAGAAGTGACTTACAAATATGAAAAATATTCAGATGATCCATAAAACAATGCAGAATAGGTGTGTGGATAAAAATGTCACTAAGTAGCTAACGGTGACAGGGGAGCAGTGAATACAATAACTGGAACTCTAAATATCATTAAAAAATGTGCATTTGGGAGAGTGAAAGAGAAACCTGCTCTTTAAACCTTTCATGAGAAGCTGTGCCTCAGGCT
Source organism: Lophotriccus pileatus (assembly GCA_035583135.1). Classification (NCBI taxonomy): domain Eukaryota; kingdom Metazoa; phylum Chordata; class Aves; order Passeriformes; family Tyrannidae; genus Lophotriccus; species Lophotriccus pileatus. The sequence goes on from JAWWES010000169.1 coordinate 32,107,367, forward strand.
GGGTGCTGTGTGGTGGTGGCTGTCTCACCAGTGGCAGTGCCACCTCCTTTCTGCAGCATTCCAAGCGGGATGGCAAAAGGGTGGCAGGTACTCCAGGCTCGTTTCCCAACCACTCACTGATCTCTGATGTCTAAATCTGGATGGTCTTAGAGTGATTCTTAAGACAGATGTAGAAGATATTGCCAGAGGCTGAGGGAGTTGTTTGACATGGATGTATTGAGGCTTTTGTGATATAGTTATGCAGGGTTTATGTGTTGTATAATTAAAATGCACCAGAGTGAGAGGGGTGTGTGTGTTCCAGGTTTTTTTGTTTGTTTTTCTATAAACTTTATATTATATTTTTTCCTATAGATAGCTTTTCTACAGATTTGAACTCTCTGTGTATCAACTCTGTGTCAGTCAAAGTCCTGCCACAGCAAAGTGGTGAAATCAATGCCTTCTCCAGCTGCAGAGAAGCAGCATCTTAGGAAGCTTTTTTTAGCCTCTTAGGAAGCTTTTTTTAGGTTTCTCCTCAGAGAAAAAAAAATTGTTTAAGAAGAGCCATAACAAGACTTTGTTTTTATTCCCTGATGTCTTCATACCAGGATCTCTGGAAGTTGAAACTAAGTCCCTCTTAGGCAGGGATTTCTTCTGAAGATGCAATGTGAAAGTTTCTCACATACTTAAAGTGAGATCTTAATGGGTTTATAATTTTAAGAGGAATTTTCGGGTTGGGACAGCTGTTGGTTCCATGTCAGATATAGGAATTACCACATCGTTGTTACTTAATGGGCATTTTGAGGCTGTTTTGCTGGTTCTCTGCCTGTGGTGCCATGGAGCTGGGAGGTAAAGCAGGGTGATGACCTGACTTGGAAGGGACACAGACTGAACAGGGCTGGATAAAGGAGAGGAGAAATTATTCCTGACTCATCTGTTGTATTTTCAGCCTTCTGCAGAGAAGAGGATACATCCTCTTTAACCTGCTGGCTGCAACGTTCTGTTCATCTGTCTGCAGGAAATCAGGCAGACTCTGTTCCAGAACTACCTGGCTTACATTTCTTAGCGTTTCCAGTTCAGACAGGACCACTTTTGAGCTCAGCACTCTCTGCCCTTGCCCTGAATTTGCCGCTCACCTTTATTTTGGGCACCCCAGCATCTCCCCGCGGGGGCTGCCTCCCCTCCTCACCCTGACCCTGGCACGGCCACCCCGGAGCCGTGTGCCTTTGTCAGAGGGCTGCTGGCTTCTGATTAATTTGTCATCTCCACCGAGCACTGGATTAATATGGCAATGCTGCAGCGGGAACGGCGTGTTCCCGCTCCCGGGGCCGCGTTCCTGCAGCCCCGGCGCTCCGGGCCCGGCTGTTTATGCACAAAGCTGGGTTTCCTCCCACCTCACCGCCGGTGTTTACAGAAGGAATCGCAGTTTCCTGTTGTGTGAGATGGAGCTGTCGCTCCTCTCTGGATTCCTGCCCTCCCAGCTTACACCCAGTTGCTTTCGAGCCTCGTCAGCTTGGAAGTCTGTTGCTTTTTTGCTCGTTGCTGTTGTAACTGTGAGCCTGTTCTGCACCGGGTGTATAAAAGAATTTCTGGCATTTCTGGGAGGTTTTTATATACATATTTTCTCCCAGTGAGGTTCTGTAAGGGTTGCTACAGCCCAAGGCCGTTCCCATCAGATAAAATAAGGGCTATGCCCATTTTAGAGGTAAATCTAAGACACTGAGGATTCCGGTTGCTTTTCACAAGTTGCGTGGAGACTGAGTAACATGGCTTAGGCCAAGATGCACACACACAGCGTGATCCTCCTCTGCAGAACCTTCAAACCATCTGATCTACCCAGCAATTCCTCAGTTGAGTGGCAACAAGGGTATTCTGTATGTGATTCACTTACCACTTATTCAGCCTCGTAGGTAAGTGGTAGGAAAAGTTCCTATTTGGCTAAAAATTTAAGCATCAATCTGAAATTATGCCTGAAGAAAGCTGTGGGCACATTGCAGGAGGATGTTGCCCACTGGCCATTTTCAGTGGCAAGAACACCTGGAGTTACTATGGAACTGGATGCCAAAGGGCTGATTCATGCTAAGAAAGAAGGTGGACCAAAGAGGCTGGACCAAAGTTCTCAGAAGAATTTGCTTTACAATTTAATTACCTCCAAACATTTTTTGTTGCTGTTTTCTTGGTTTATATATATATATATAAGAGCTCTGTATGTGTCACTCTCTGCATACAGCCTGATCCTTCTTAGCATCACAGAGTGGTTTGGGTCGGAAGGGACCTTAAAATCTAATTCCAGGCAGCTCAAACATGAGATGTTATATGAGTGGCCACACACTGGTCTGAAAACTGTCCTGTGCTGCCGTTTATTTGAGCACTGTTCTGTCCCACAAACTTTGTGTGGATTCCCTGTTTTGTTTAGCTTGGCAGCTCTTTGGGTGGTTTGTTTAAAATCGGTGATTAAAATGAATGGGTTTGGGCTTTTGGATTAGCAGGGAAAATGCAAAGTCCTTGTTAAAGGCTGCCAAGAAAGAATTGATCATCTAAATATTATGATGATGAAAATGGACTTTATTTTCCCTTTGCAAGTGTGTGTCCATAGCAAAAAGTGATTTTACTTTAAATCCTCACTTTGTCTTGCAGTGGTTCTTGCTGCAGGAAATATTTCAAGTGAATACCAGATTTATGCAGTTCCCTGTTTGGAGAGGTTTCAAGCATTTTTTTTCTACCATTATTTAGGGCTATGAAAATATTTTTGCTTTTAGGGTTGTCACAGTCTATTACTTTTTCCTCTCAGAAATCTGTGAAGTGTCTTTAGCTTCTCCATGGATTATACAAGGGGAAAAATAACTGATGTCATAGCATCTTTATTAACAAGGTGCTGTGGTTTACATCTCTTAAAATTCCCTCCACTGACCTAAGAGTTGCTCTTGAGCAAATTACCTATGACACGTAGAATGTTGTTTCTTATTTTCTCGGTGTTTTCATTGCGTAATATCCTATTTTGGGATATTACACAATTTATCCTTGAATAGGAAGTGGAATATTTAGCCTTGCAGTTTTCTGTAATTTAGAAAAAAAGTGTGGCAGCAGATTCCCACCCTTTTGCCTTGTCTCTCTCCAGAGGGGCTTGTTGATACCCAAGTTTTCAGTGTGAGCTGAGCACCTTCGCTGGAGACTTTTGTCTCCCATAGCAGTGTCAGAGGTCTTCGAGTTTTCCTATATCTGAATGGGGGTGTGTACAAACACCAGTGCCTGGAGTTTTATTTGGGAGGGTGGAAGCTCTCCAAGTAAAACTTGACGTGGTTTGTGGTTTGTGTTGGTGGCCACCGGTTCTGGCAGCCCAGAGGCTTCGTGAGAGCTGGAGCCCTTTTGGTTTCGTTCTGCAGAGGATCCCAAACCCAAGCTGTGCTCTCAGACCCTCATTGGTGTCTGTGCCTAAATATAATGTGGAGCAAGTGGCGAGTGCAGGAGGAAATGGTCACCTATTTTCAGCAGTGTGGGCAGTTTAACACCTTTAGTTATCAACTTCAGCAGGTCGTGGTGGCTCTGCCTGTGCCGTGTGCTACTGGGCAAGGAATTCATAGACACGCTTCTGATCCTTATGGAGGTAACAGGAAAAGACAGAATGGCCACAGATCCCTTCATCCAAGCCCCATTTTCTCCTGCTGGCACCAGCCTGCAGTTGGCAGACCCTGCGACCTCACCAGTGGAGAGGGTAGTGCTGAGTCTGATGGACAGGGTGGGGGTGATGTGTGCTGCTCAGGTGCAAGCATGAAGCAAACCCAAAGGACATTATCATTTGGTGCCCCTGCAAGGACAGGGACGTGTCACTTTTCCAATATGAAGCATCTTTAGTGATGAACCTGGAGGTGGTGCTCCACCATCCCTGCAATTGGCATCCTCTTTAACCATTCTAAAATTACAAATACTGCCAGTTGCAGCTGTTTTGGATGATTATTGTTTCGTGGGAAGTTGTCTTGTGAAAATATCTGAATGGGAATGAAAGTTTCTGGCTGTTTTTAAAGGAATCAAAAGTTTGATTGCAGGCTGAATGTGGAGCTTTTCGCTTAGGACATGAGGATATCTGGTGTGGTCACACCAAGCCAGGGTGGCTGACAGAAGTTTTGTGGTGTTTGCTGGGGTGAGCCTCTCCTTTCCCTCACTGTATCTAGGATAAAAAGCCCCATTGAGTGGGATAATTGTGTTGGTTTTAACTCCAGGCAGTGGGAAGGAGACACGGGAATGTTGGGGATGTCTCAATGAGGGCTTTGGATGCAGTTGGGAAGCAGAGAATGGACAGCAAATTGTGCTGGTGAACAAGAGCAGAACCCCTTGTTAGAAAGAGGGGAAACACATGAAAACTGCATGGGGAAAAGATTAATTTGTGCCTAAAACTGTTTGAAGACCTGCTCTCATGAGAGGAGGATCTATGCCGAGAGAAGACCTTCCAGATACAGTTCTCCCAACTGAAGGGGAGGGTTCCTTTAAGGAGATTTCAATCTCCAAAGCATCTTTTCAGTTGGGCTCAAAATATCACCCAGAGCAGCATGTGAGAGTTGCAGGCATTAATGCATTCATGCCACTTTGAGTAATGGCCTAATCAGCACCCAGATCTTAATATGCTTTTTGGCTCCTCTTTATGAAACTGAATTATTTCAGTTGTTTACAGCTGGGTGTGCTTTTTTTTTTTTCTTTCATGGCTTGGTACTCTGTCTTGCCCTCCTAGCAGTTTGTTTACAGGTATTAGTCCTTTTAATGTCAGCTGGCAGAGATTTGCCTTTTCATTTGAGGTCTGACAGCTAGCACACTTTTGAAGTCCTGGAGGAATTAGTTGCCTTGGGAATTTTTTGTGCTGTAACCTATTTATATATTTTTTTTAAGTCAGGTTTTTATCATTAGCTGAATTCACAGTAGTCATCTTTATAATTTCATTAATAAAGGTTTCTTAGCCATGCTCGTGGGCATTTAGGGCATTGTGCAATAGTTCAATAAAAACGTTACAAAACACAACAATCACAGCATATAAATAGAAAGAGGAACAGTCTGTGAAGATCTGAACATCACAGCCTAAAGGTATTTAAGAACTAGAGCTTTATTCGAGCTTACCTCTCAACGATTTAAAACCAAAAACCCAACCAACCAACCAAGGATAAACAAACCCCAAGAAACCCACCACCGAACCACAAAAAACTCCAACCCCAAACACAAAACCAAAAATAATGAAAATACTCTGCTAAGAACAACATTCCAGAAGGTGGTGCTTTAAAGAAAAAGGCCAGAAAATTGGGGAAGCTTTATCCTCATGAATTCAACCCTGATTATACCAAAGGAGCAGTTTTTAACTGAGGTAGCTGCTTTTTTTTAGATCAATTTAAGCATGTAATTAAGTTGGCCACCCACTTGGGTGGTACCTGTTAGTCAAGGACATTGTGGTTAGATAAGAGTATGAAAATACACAGGCAGTGGGAACTAAATAGTCAAAACCATGTCAACAATCAGAACTTAAAACTATTGCCTTTTTGTTGCCCGATAGTCAAGCACAGTCCACTAAACCTCTGCAGAGTCTCCAGCTCTTTAAACCTGGAAACTCGGGAGGATGTTGTGTTATACCCGTTCCACTCTGAAAGCTGCTTTCTACTAAGACCCTGAGCTGTTTCATCCAGCTGAAAAACATCTGTTTATGAGAAAAGAGGAAAGGATCTCCAGAGAAATTACCAATTTCACCTCTGCCTTCTCCAGTGGCTGGTGATGGCTGGAAACTACCACGTGGTGGTTGAGGAATGAGCATCTGGCCATATTACCTTTGTAACATTGGTACTTTTGTAGCATTATACTTTTTCTCAGTGATGGAAGAAATTTTCATCATGCTAATACTTCTACTACAGCCTTCGGATTTTACGTCATCACCTGGTGGTAAAGACCAGTTGACAGGATTAATTTAATTAGTTTTTTTGTCAACATTCATCAATGAATTCAGCTGAATAGGACTTTGACTGTTGTTTATTTGCTCTAAAAAGGTATGTTTTCCATTTAAATGGGCAGGGGTTCAAGAGCTGTTGCAAAACTGTGTTGCACAATGCAGGAATTCCTAATGCATAAGCAATAGGCAGGCGTGGCGAGCTGCTGCGAGCTTTTTGGGTCAGTATGCCATGAATCAGTATTTATTATCTAACTTTTTCACAGTATGAAATATTGAACCTCTTTTTTTTTCACCCTGCAATTCAGTTTTGGGACTTTTTGAGGAGGTTGCCTCTGAAATCCCGGCGTTTGTAGCCTCCGATTCCGAGTAAAGGCAGCTCTGAGGTGAATTATTTGTAGTCTCACCATGTACAGCCTGGGCAACCTTTCTCTTCTTGAATAGCTAAATGCTAAAAAGATTGAAGGCATTAAAAAAAAAAAGCTGTGTGTTTCCTGTGCAGCTCCCTCAGCCGCGGAGCTCTCTTTTTTTCCCAAGGGCAGGATGTGACCTCTGGATTGTAGCTGAGATGAAACCACTTTATAAGCGGTGATCAAAAAGCATATTGATGGATACAGTAGTGCCCTGTGGTGTTTTATCCCAAATTCATGTTAATCCTGTCTGATTTATCTGTTAAAGCACCTATTTAACGTGAGTGAATAACTAAAAACTGCAGTTGTCATTCTAGAAGTTTTCCAAGCCAGCCCCATTATGGTTGTCAGCTTTATAGCCATGGTGGGGCTTGTTTGATACTGAATATTTCTAAAAGGCAATAGGAATCCTTTGGTGAATTGATGTTTGTCTGTCAGCAAGCCCTTATACCTCTCTGGGGTAAAGTCCAAGGGCAGCTTATGTGTAAATCAGAGAAAGCACTGGATGCTCTTGAGGAAAACAAGTTTCCTGATCGATGTTCCTGCTTCATAAAGCAGAAAAACATCTCCAGACCATGATCCCAAACTGTACAGTGGATTATGTGGTTACTGCTGTGGCTGCTGCTCATGACTGACTGCATTTAAAAGCCCTTGAGATGCTTCACAGGGTACAAATAGGAAAAAAACTGTTCCTGAGTGATCAGATAGTTGGGCTGAGCATCCACCCCTCTCATGAGGGCAGTTTGTGCTAGTTGGCATTGGAAGGTCACCTGAAATCACCCCTGAATCAAACTGGTGTCTGGATAGTACTCAAGGCAGTGATGTTTTGTTCCCAAATCTTTATTGTCTCCAGAGTATACTTTAAAATTTGCATAGTTTTCCACTCTGTTTTTCCTGATAATGAAGGGCACTCAGGGTTTTGGTGTTGGGATGATTTTATAGGATAGTCCTGTCTCCTACAATTCTGCAAATAAATCGTCCTGTTACACCACCAAAGGCACTTAGAGCACCCACAAGCTGCTTATTGCTTAATCTCTGGACAGATTTAGAAGCCAAATGGCAAGGATGGATTGCAGCAGCACAACACATTAATACTCATCTGCAAGTCAGTTACAGGTTTGTGCCTGTATAACATGAGATGGAGGCATCAGATAAAAAAAGTGAAAACAAGGGGAGTTTCTTGCCTCTAAAGAAACACAAAATAACTCTTTTGGGTCTTCCCAATTGCTTAGTTGCTCCCAATTTTAAAAAGGGAAGTTTTGCCCCCAGGCTGCTTGAGAAGGAGGAGCTGTGTCAGAATCATGAGGTTTTCCCAGAGACCTTTAGATGTCTGATGGTGCAGACAGGTTTTCTGTCGTCCACAGTGGGAGTTTGGTATCCAGTTGCTTTTGAAAACCCACTGGCCCCTCTTGAACACTCGGTGACCATGAGCTTTTGTTACAGCACCGCCCAGGAATGCAGAGCTTTGTGCTCCCATTGTCCTCGTGTGTTGTCATATCTGTTTTACAGAACTGGGGTGGCTCAGTAACTCCAAAGCATGCAGGATCCTATGGAGCTGATGGACCTCAGGTGGTCTCAGTGGAATGGATGCCTTGGGTGTGGTTGTGTGGAGCATATGTAAGGTGCATCCATCTGTAGGCGGGTGGTTCAGGCTGAGTGGGGACACGGGTGAGAAAGGAAGCCCAAAACTTGTACCCCAGTTAAACTTTCCCAGCAGCTGCTGAGGGCTTGCACCGGGGTCAGGACCTCTGTGTCCTCAGCATTTTACAAATGCAGCAGCATGAAACTTCAAAACCTCCAAGAAGGCGTATTTTGGCAGAGGAACAGAGCTCGTTTGTTTAATCTGAGAAGGCCATACAAGTGAAATAGACCATCCAGAAAAGAGGCGAGAGCAGCAATGGAGCCATCTGAGTACAAAATCCCTTTGACAAAGGAAAAGAGGGCAGTGCAGCCCTGGACTAAACCCTGTGCTCCTCCAGAGCCTCGTCCCTGGGCACCACGGGGGATGAACCGAGCTCTGTGACTGCGGCCGCGGTTCTGCCGCCCCACGGCCCAGTGATCCAGGCAAGGAGCTTTCATGGATCCTTTGTCCTGAGGATAAAGCACGCTGCCTCTGTGCAGGGAGGCAGCAAGGAAATCTGGGTCCCAGGGTCACGCTGCAGATGACTTTTAAGGAAGGGAAAGATGTCCACTTGGAGCTTTTTTTAATCCAGGTGTTTTGCAATGACCCTCCTCCGGTCACTTGAAGAACTCATGACATGTTTTCTGTTTCTATTTCAGGCCAGGAACACCCCAACAGCCTGAGGCACAAATACAACTTTATTGCAGATGTGGTGGAGAAGATAGCTCCTGCTGTGGTTCACATTGAATTGTTTCGCAAGTAAACAAGATGCCCAGTTCTGATTTTATTTTTTTATTTTATTTTTTTGTGTTCTTGAAAACAGCTGCCAGCATGCCAGAAACGTTGATTGATGCTGTGTAATAGCCAAGAGGCTTTTGAGATAATAAATATTTGTCATGCTTAAGAATTAAAGATAATTTAAGAGTGCTGGCAAATAAAAATAGTTAAGCTGACGCATGTGCTTTATCTTCTTAATGAGAGTAAGTGGCAGCAGATATCCTAAAACATTAAAACCCACCAAGCTGCTTGTGGCTGTGTGGTATTTGGGGTGATCCTCCAACTTTTTTTGCAGTGATATTTGATTTTCTTCATCTTTTAGGCTTCCCTATTCAAAGAGGGAGATTCCCGTTGCCAGTGGCTCGGGGTTCATTGTCTCAGAAGACGGGCTGATCGTGACAAACGCCCACGTCGTCACCAACAAAAACCGGGTGAAGGTGGAGCTGAAGAACGGGGAAACGTACGAAGCCAAAATTAAAGACGTTGATGAAAAATCAGACATTGCACTAATTAAAATAGATTCTCAGGTGAGTTCGTTAAAACGGGGCACGTTTTATTCCTCTGATTTTAGTGCCATCCTTTCCAAAAAACTGCTGCTGATTTTCGTGTTTGAAGGAAAAACAAGTGGTTTACTGGGCTGGGTTGTATGGAGGATGTTTAAGCAAGGTGGTACACGTTTTTAAAAGCCAAGTTTGTGGGTGGTAGTGGTTAATTTTGTCACCTCTCAGTGTAGTGCAAGAAGTCCACAGCACTTTTGTACCTATCCTCAAAATAAAACCCAGCAACATAGTTTGCTGGCTGGTTTGCACACACATTGTCTGATAAAACTCTCCCTCAGAGAAGAAACGGGCACATTCTCTTGAGCTTGTTTTAGTCTGTCTTGAGTGCCTCTAAAAAGTTGCTTTTAGAGGATGCATTTTCCCTCTGAAAGGCTGCACCACGCAGATACAGATCACGACCTGGGAAATGTCTTGGTAAGCATCCTGCACATGGAAATTGGAGCCGGCTTGGAAAGATGCTCTTACACTGCGAGTGCTTTTCTGAACAAATGGGAATTTGTAACCTCCCATCCACAGTCCTCCTCCCTATCAAATGTGTGTCTGTCAGCATTATTCTGTCTCCTCTAACAGCAGGAAAGCTGTCATGAGGCTCTGCCACGTAATGCAAGAGGAATATTGTGTCGAAATCCTGCGTAATGTAGGTGCAATTGGAGGCATGTGATGGCTTGGGGTGCTGCTCACATTGGTTTCCCTTGTTCGGCCTGTCAGTTAATGACCTCCAAATTTAACGGGCAAGAACGCTTCAGTTGGAACATGTGACTCAAAAATGTGTAGGTCTTGCAGTGTTGTTTTGGTTCAGACCTATTCCCTAGTGAGGCCAAAAGTGTTTGTGCCAGAGTTCGTGACTAAATCAGGCGTCTTAACGCAGAACTCTTGGATGACCCGAGATAAGAAGTGCTCCTGCTGCTCCCTTGCCCCCTTTATCATTTAAAAGCTTTTTCTTATTCTTATTTAAAATCTTCTTAACAGCAAACAGGAAAACTTAACAATACCATTAAAGCTTTTTGCCATGTTGATTTTTTTTCCTCCGTTTTCCTGAGGTAACTTACTTACGTCAATCGCTTATTTTCCCATTTTTGTCTTAAAGTAAGCAAAAGCAGCAACAAAGCAAAGGGAAAGATCCCCAGGATGAGCACTGTCAGCATTAGGATGAGTGGGATATGTCAGGGAGTGAAGGGCAGCTGGAAAAGTGCTTTAAAATTGGAAGCAAAACGTGGTGGGGAAAGCAGACCAGAGAAAGGTGGTGAGAAGAAGATTTGGAGGAGTTGGAAGGTGAACTGCAGAGGAGACACAGGAGTTAGAGAGGAACCACTGAACTGATGTGATGGATTATTTCGAAGGACTTGGGAAGATAGCAGCCATGGGATCGAATGTTGTTTGATATCCTAAGGAAATGGCTCCAAACTTCCCTGGGAAACTGCTCGTTGGAAGGGAGAACCTGGAAGACTGGAAGCTGCTTGGAAAAGAGAGCAGCCACATGAGTTGTCCTATCAGTTGTGCAGCCCAGGACCTTGTGTGTTGTTGCCCCACTGGCCTCTCCCGCTGCAGCTCAGGATGATTTTGAGAAGGCTTGGGAAAAACTTCTTGCATCACTTGTTTTTTTGATGAGATGGGAGGCCTGGATTTCCAGCTGGCTCTAGAGATGTGGCACTGGGAAATCCCAGTCCAAGGTGAGGCCCGAGGCTCCTCTGTTCCTGAGACAGGCATGAGTTAGGCAGCATCAGAAACACAACATTTATGTGTTCACAGAAAAGTTAAAATGGAAAATAAGTCAGCTGAGAAATTGATTCTCAGACTGAGCTTTTATGGGACATTTTTATGAACCCACTCAAGTTCAGTGTTTGAGCTTTCCTTTTTGTACGGGAATGCCTTGCAATCATCCAGATTCATAAAATGCTTTCTAAAGTCACCGAGGCAATAATTTGTTGAAGTTGAAATGTACTTGGTGGCTAAAGAAGTCAATGGGATGGTACAAATGGCCCTTTAAAAATCTGGATACGACATGAAAACCATCCCTAGGAATTTTTCTGAAGTAAGGGGTGAAGTTCTTAATTTTGACTAAATTATTCAGAGGTGACATCAAAGCTGCTGAAGTCTTTTTTTCCTTCTCTTTCTGTGTGGCATGTTAAGGCAGGATCTGAAGGATGAGGAATGTCTCTGTGGTTAGGAGCAGAGCTGGCCTGGAAGAATGGGATTAGGCTGTCAGCTGGTATTCCTAAAGCTGTTCAGATTTTGCAGCAGCCTGAATGCTGTTTCTGTTTAAGGTGTGAGCATCTGGCCAAAGACATTACTAGAGCTAATTTAGGCTTTGCTGAGTGCAGTAGGAAATGAAAGAGGGTGGTAAAATCTGGGCACCACTAAGGATGAACTGTTTCCCTGATTAAATTCTTCTCTGTGGAAAAACACATTGCAGTCAATGAGGAACAGAAACTTTGGAGTGGTTGTTTTAATCCTGAAATGTGCTTGTTTTTACACTCTATAAAAAGAGAGCGACTGTGTTTCTCTTGTCTGTAGCGAGACAGAGCAGTTTGCTGAAGTGTTGAAAGTAGGAAGTGAGGTTGGAGTCACTGTGAATCCAATCTAACTATCCTTCCAAACAGACAATTTGGATATGAACATGCAAAATTTATAAAACTTTCCTAGAAAAAATTGGATTTTGGCAGCACAGGCAGAGACTGGTGAAATAAATAATGTGTCCTGCGCGGCACGTGTGATGCTGAAGTGAGTGTGAAACCCATCAAAACTACTGCACAACACTCCAAAGCAAACAGATGCTTTGGAGCTGGCAGAGCTGGATTATGGGATTCAACTCACAGTAATTAACTGCCTTGTTAAATCAGAATGTGTGATACAACTGCTGAAAATGAAGCACCAGGAGGAGGAGAGAAAATTTTGGGGTGGTTTAACAGACAACGTCAGGGTTAATGGGGGGCAGAATCACACAAGAGCCCTGTGCTCCCACCCAAATTGGAACTGGAAACCAAAAAGTAGTGGAAGGTGGAGGTGGCTTTTGCCTGGAGACCTTTTTCAGCCCCAGAAATTGGACTCTGCCTGCAAAAACGATCTCTGTGGATGTGCCTCCGGTTTGGCAGTGGGCACTGAAGGGAGGAGCACAGGGAATGGCTTTGTTTTGAGGTGTTTCTTCTTCCTATGTGCTTAAAAACCAGCCATGAGACGCTTGTCACCAGCTCTGAAATCACACCTATGTCATGGAAGACACGCCAGGTCCTGAAGGTTTTTTGTTCCCCTGCATGTCCAGTCGCTGATTCTTCATCCCAGCCCGGATTTGGCACCTCTGTGATACAGCAGCAGTGAGTTTGTGATCCATCTCTGATTTGTGGTGGCATTTCAGAGCCCTTCAGCTTAAGGTTTTTCCTCCATCTTACTAATGAGCACTTAGTTTGCCACTTTTAAATCAACAAGACCTTCTGCCCTCATCCCTTTGGTGGTTTCGTGAGGCAAAGAGCTTCTGTATCCCTGTGGTCAGAGGGGATTTGCTTTTTTACCCCTGTGTGTACAAACTGGAGGAAGCAGGAAAGCAAACTTTCCTGTTTGTGTATCAATATTTTAATAGCCCACATTTTTGTAAAAACAAGCTACTTGGACACCAGATGTAAGTGGCTTTTCTAAAATGCTGTTTTTACTTTGAAATCTGTCACTGGATATTACGTGGCTTCCTCTTGAGAGCCTGAGGAAGCCCACATATTGCTTCCAGAAGACCCATAGAAATGAAATAGCTTGTAAAAAGCTTGGATGGTAACTCCTGTTGATTCATCAGTTTGGGCAGCAGTGCTTTCCTGCCATCCTAAGCTTCTTGCAGCCCTTGCAGTGGGGACAGTGCAGTGCTCCAGCTCCCCATGCAGCAAAATGCTCACACAACTCCTGGGTGTGTCTGCCAGCACCAGCATATTTCTTTGTTTATTTATTTTTATTTTATTTTAGTGTGTTTTTTTAATTGTACTTTTATTTTTATTTTATTTTTTTAAGCAAGAACAGCAGTCTCTTGCCAGGCAATTGAAAACCTGGTGACATATCAAAACAACACTTCATCCTTTTCTTCTTTTTTTTCCTCTGCAAGCTTCCCATGCTCCATATTTAGATAAGGAGACTCAGTTTTGCTTTTCTAACTATAGATGAAATACTTTTGGAGGCTTGTAATGTGCTCAACCTGGGTTCTTCATTTTCTTTGGCATTTTGTCAAGCAGTTTCTAGATTTAAGATGATAACTGTACATTTTTACATGTTCGTGGCCTGTGTTTTTATTTTGCCGTAATGTAATCTGAAAGTTAAATAGTTTCATTAACCAGAACAGAAATGCAATTCCCAGAGTTACTTAGAGCTGAATTAGAGTACCAAACCAGCATCTGTTCCCTTCCCACCTAAAAATAAAAAGCATGAAGGAAATGTGCCACTATTTAACGCAGATTGAACTCAGGGCACTTGTCTCCTCTTCATCCGTTTGCTGAACTGCAGGCTGCTTCCCGCAAATTCCTGAGCCTCCATCCACAAAGGAGTGGGATTACAGAACAGAGAGGGGGATTTACGTGCTTTCTGTGCCAGCACAGAGACAGATTCGCTTAATTCACGGGTGGAAAAGCTCAAACCGAGTCACCCACTGGTTGTGGGTGTCTGTGTCCTGGGTTACATTTCTCTGTGCCTGGTGGTGGTTTTGTGCTGCCTCTTCTTTTAGTTCCAGGCTTCACTTTACTGTACCTGGCTCAAGCTACGTTGCTAACACACATCAGGTGAACATCTGTACTTGGCACTGGGGCGGCACCTCGAGTCCTGGGGTCAGCTTTGGGTTCCCCAAGGAAGGCATTGAGGGGCTGGATGTGTCCAGGGAAGGGTCTGGAGCAGCAGCTGAGGGTGCTGGGGGGGCTCAACCTGGAGAAAAGGAGGTTCAGGGGGGACCTTCTGGCTCTGCAACTCCCTGACAGGAGGGGAGACCCGAGGGGAAGTAAGTTGGCCTCTGCTCCCAGGGAACAAGGGACAAGAGGAAACAGCCTCAAGTTGTGCCAAGGTGGGAGGTTTAGGCTGAATATTAGAAAAAACTCTTCATGGAAAGAGTTGTTGAGCCCTGGCACAGCTGTCCAGGGCAGGGGAGCAGTCACCATTCCTGGAGGGATTTAAAAGCTGTGCAGATGTGGCACACGGCGACACGGTTCAGTGGCCTGGGCAGTGCTGGGGGAATGGTTGGATTCGTTGATCTTAGAGGTATTTTCCAAACTAAATAACTCTCTTGTTCTATGATTCTCTCCTGATGCTGATCTCTACTTGCCCTGTTCTCTCAAGCCACAATAGCTGCACCCTATTGTTGGAAGGAGCTGTTTCTTGTGGTGCCGTGCAGCTCTCCGTCCCGTGGGAGTTGTGTTTATCCAGGGCTTGAGTCAAATCCATATATAAAAACGTCTGAAGCCCTTTGGGATGCGAAAGGCTTAAAATATTAACCCTAATTAATGGCTCCTTCTCCGGCTGGGTGTAAACAGTGAGTCATGTGCCACTTAGGGGTTTTGGCGTGTTTAGTCCTATTTCTGAGTGCCTGCAGAATGGCAGGTTTGGTTTATTGAGCAAACAACAGATCCCAGCAGAGCCCCCGGGGGGCTTCACCAAATGAAAAGTGGAGGGGTAGAAAAGACGTTACACGTTGCCCAAGGTCTTGCAGTGAGTCACTGGCAGAGCTGGGTTTGGGTGCTGGGTGTTCCTGGCTCCCTGTTGGTTGGTGCTGCAAGGCACGCTGGTTTGCCGGGGGTTTTAATTAACTGCCGTGGCAATTCTTTGGATAACCAGGAGAATCACGAGCTGTGGGGAATTATGGCATCCTGACGACCGCCAGACGCTGTGTAAAAACTGAAGAATGCCTTATTTGTTTAGTTATTAAAATCCCTAGACAAGGATTCCTTAACAGCCTAGGGTTGAGCTTGCCAGTGGAAGGGCATGAGTGCACGAGCAGGGTCTTCTGCTAAGATCGTGGTTACAACACTGCCATAAGTGCTTGCCTGGCATTTCCAGTGCTCCCGGTGGGGGGGCTGCAAAAGGATGCTTTTCCCACTTCATCACTTGATGCCCAGGGATTCTGGTAGGTTTTGTACTGATTTCGCTTCAAACCCACATCTACGATTCGAATAAATACTTGGTTTGGGTTTTGTTTGTTTGGGTTTTTTTGAAAATTCAATTCTGAACGTGACGAGGGTATTTTTAAGCTACTTGAGAGAGAGACACCCCCAAATTTAAAGCTTCTACAGCCTATGTATTCATCATAACTAATTCTGCAGGGCATTTTCTTGTAGAGGCACTGAAGAGTGTGCTCATGCAGTGCTCTCGGTGTGCTCTGCACCACACCATGGAATCACAAGGAGTGGAGGACAGGTTTTCCAAAGCTGTGTTTCATAATATGTGCAGAACAAGGCCATTTCTTTTCAATTGATTTATGTTTCTAGCAAAGGAGAGGTTAGCCAAACTTTCCAGAAGGCATTTGAATCACATTGGTGACCTGCAGCCAATCCATAGAGTGTTACAGTTTGAACTGAAGCCTAGCTAGTATAGGCTTGAAAACTCAGCACAATCAGAAGTAATTGTATTAGTCAGAGACTGTTCCTGTATTTTCTTTCTGCTGCCAAATGCGATTTTGGCTCTGTGACTGTTGTTGTAACTCAGGAACGTTGTGTAAATTTTTAGCTTTGGGCACAACCACTCTTTTTCTACTAGTGACAAATAAAAAGTATCCAGTTTTCTTTTGCTTGTGTATGTTTCATTTGCTGATAAACGTCCTTTTTCTCTACAAAGTATCCCTTTTCAGAGCCCTGGGATGCAAACAAAAGCCACTTTTTGCCTTGTGTTTTTTTATTTTAGTTTTTTTTTTTTAACTGAGGAAAAAAGCAGTGCCAAAAAAAAAAGAGATGCTCTCCTTGACCAACAACATCTTGAAAACACGTGCTACGTAAGCTGAAGAGCATCTGGTGAGGGAAGGAAGAGCCAGGGTGCTCCCTGTGTCCAAACAATACCCATATGGGGCTGTTTGTGTTGCATATGCTGCGTGCTTCCCAGCACAGCTAATCGTGCTGGAGAGATCCCTCGGAGTCAGGGCTGTGGGCTGGGACCAGGAACTGCTTGCCAGTGTTGCCTTGGGATGTTGCTGCTCGTCTGCCACGCTGCAAACACGATGGGGAAACGGGGTAGAGCCCTTGAATCCTTCCCCCAGTTAACCCACAGCCCTGTTTGGGTCCGTCTGTCTCACTGGTAGGGGCTGTTGTATTATAATTAATATTTAATTGGGCATTGCTGGTTGTGAAAACTTTTTCATCTGAAAGATAATGAGAAATGGAGATGTTTTTCTCCTTTCTGTGTTGCCTCTTCTGTTGCTCTTCCAACTGATTCTGTTTAACAAGCAGTTGGTTTAATTATTGTCTTGCTGTCTGGAGACTGAAAGATAAGTTTCCATAGAGCATCTTATCCAGTCTGGGATTTGGCAGTGACTTTTATTGAAACAATCTGCTCATCTGAGGAAAATTTCACTGGTGGAATTGTAACAAAGCTGGATAAAGGACACACAAGACCAGTCTTGTTAGACATTAAAACCATAACTTCTGTATTTGCAGCAGCATATAGTGATAACTGATGCCATTGTTTTCTACTTTCTACGTTGTCAGCCTCCTAGGGTATTTGAAAGAAGACTGTAGGTGAAAAATACAAAGTGATGGGCATTTAGGTTAGTTTAAATTAGTGGATATTTGTCCCTAAGGATGAGTTGTTGATACAGGCTTTCATGCTGCTGGCAACAAAAGACCCCCAAAGAACTGTTTCTGGATTTCTAATTTAAACTTGTAATATTTTCCCCTTTTTTTTTGCCAAAATTTGCAAAAGGTGAAGCCCATCAGAATTCTGTTGTTAATAGGAGTATCTTTAACAACATGACATTTAATATGTTTGGAGATCTTGAGAGGAAAGTATAATGGTATCCTCTACTGTCATAACAGAAAAAAACCCCAAAACAGAAGTCTTTAAATTCTAGCGTCTTCAGAGGAAGACAGCAGGGTTTGTAGGAGGCAATATGGTTATTTAGGAGAGATTCTTAGTAAGGTGAAACATTAGGTGGTGTCTTACGAGAATATAAAATGCTTTTAACTGCACATATGCATGTTTGATACTCCTTGGCTGTTGCTTTTGTGACTCTTAAGTGTTCGCTCTCAAACAATATCATATTTTTACTTCAGCAGCTGTTGGCTAATTATTTCAAGAAGTGTTGGGAACAACTCATCCTGGTATCATCAGGTGTTTGCTTTGTAGAGCAGAACACAAATATTCCTCTGGTCTTTTAATTGCTTTTGATTTAACGGGTACCTGTTGTGGAAAGAGTTCACTGTTGTAAAGAGCCCACTCTTCAGTGCAGCTCACTGGGATGTTCCTGTACCAACCCACACAAAACACTCAAAGAGAACAGAACAAGCAAAACCCCTGAGGGATAAAAGCCTCCCTCTTTCCCTCTACCCTATGAATATATTCATGTTTCCGTAGCATTTGTTTGCCAGCGGAGCAGCGTCTTAACCTTCTAATCTGTTTGTTTGTTCGCTTTGTTTTTGTTTGCAGGGTAAATTGCCAGTTCTTCTGCTCGGTCAGTCTGCAGACTTGAGGCCGGGAGAGTTCGTGGTGGCCATTGGGAGTCCCTTTTCCCTTCAGAACACGGTGACCACGGGCATTGTCAGCACCACGCAGCGCGGGGGGAAGGAGCTGGGGCTCCGCAACTCCGACATGGACTACATCCAGACAGATGCCATCATCAACGTATGTCCTGCTCTGAGCCTCAGCCCCTTCAGCTCTTAGATTTCTTGAATAGTTGCTTTGAAATTTTCACCCGTGATACAGCTCTTAAGAGCCCTGAGCTTTGCTTTTATCCTCGTAAGTACGGACATCTGCGCCGCAGCAGCACTTGATTGTTGCTTAAAAATCCCCCGAGGAACCTCACCAAGTACAATATCTGCCTTCACTTCAAAACTCTTGCAGATTACAAGGGAGGAGGCAATATTCTCTGGCAAATAAATGTCTTTTTGAAATCCATCTTGTTCTCTGAAAAAGAAGCCAAGCTTAGTTTTAAGGATACAAGTTTGTTTCTGCGTTAAGGGCAAAACAATAGTTTTTGTGCTTCAAGTCTTGGCCTCGTAAGAAATCTTCACTAACAGCTCCCAGAGCTGTCCTAAAGTCTTCTAAGTTGCTAGTGTGGCACTATTAAAACAAAAGGAAAACCTTGGCTTTCCTAACTTTGTCTGGCAAGAGAAGAAGAAACGAAGCATTTGCAAAGCTCAGCTGAAAGGGGTGATGTTAAGTGCAGTTAGTGGGTCTGGCTGTTAGGGCTGTTCTGTTGCACATGGAAACAGCACTGCAGAAATATTTCAGAAATTTCTTTTATGTTTTTGCTTGCCACAAATTGAGAGCTAAATATTAAAATATGTTCTTGGCTTCTGTTTGTTTTCAGTATGGGAACTCCGGAGGACCCCTGGTAAACCTGGTAAGAGTTTCTCCAAGTTTACTTAGGGTCAAGCTTATTGCTTTTTAGTTTGAAAACAGAACAAAGCACCCCAACCAACAAACAACCCCCCCCCCATCAGATATGTGATTAAAAGCTTTCGATATCTGGCTGACTGCACAAAATTCGCTTGGTTCTTACAAATCACTTGTCTGTGTTTGTGTTGGCAAAGGCATTTCAATATTTAAGATGTTTACAGCTTGCATAGTTTCAAGCAAGTGTAATGTTTTTTTTTTGCTCATGCCTTGCAAAAAGTGAAAAAGCCCATTTTTAAAGTGAGGCATTTTCCCTCTCTGTCCACCATGCAACAATGGCAATTATTTTTTCTTTTTTTTCCACACTGAAAATCAGTTTAATGGTTCTAAAATGTATCTTCCCTTTTATTTTGAGTCACACCAGGGAGGCTGACAAATTTTGTCAGGATATGAGGGTTTATTTGCTGATGTGGTAGCATGTGGTCAGATCTGCTGTGTGAGAGCTCTCACGTCTCTTGTGGGTTTGTGGGCTTGGGCAGGGGAGAGACAGTGGTCCTCAGGAGGCACAGCACACACTGGAATTCAGGGCTACTCAGTTGCTGCCTTGGAGGAGATTTAGCAATTCTTTTGCACCCAGTTTGCAGCACAGTCCCAGTCCCAGTGAGCTCCACTTAAAAAAATTGTAGTTGAACAGTTTTTATCTGGGATGAATTGGGGAAGGAAGCTGCTGAGATTTCAGACGTGTTCCAGTCATCAAGCGACAGCAGAGATGTTTCATCTGAAACTGTTGGTGTTACATTACCAAGAAAAGCTTTTGATTCTGGTGAACTGTGGTTTTTCTTCATACATTATTATGCAATGTTGGCTCAGAAGCAGTCAGTGCCGTGCTTTGTGAGGTGCCTGCTGAAGTCAGCAGGCTCAGATTGGCTGCAGAACACATGCTGCTCGTCTGGTGCAAGCAGAAGAGCTGCCCAGTTCTTATCTCTGTTCTGCTTGTGGCAAGGTGAATATCCACATCAGCTTTCCAAAACTCTTGAAGAGTGTTTTATCTGTATACTCAAAAAAAGCATCTAGTACAGAGTGTGTTGTGTGAATTTGTGATTGCTTTGAAGAAATGATTTCTCTTTGAGGTGTTTCACGTTTGCTAACAATGATTTCTTGTTTCTCTAGGATGGTGAAGTCATTGGAATTAACACGTTGAAAGTCACAGCGGGCATCTCATTTGCTATCCCATCAGATAAAATTAAAAAGTTCCTGACTGAGTCCCATGACAGGCAAGCTAAAGGTACTGCACTTCACTGCTTTGAAAGAGGAAAACACGAACATAACCTGGTCTAGTGGGTGGCATCACTTCCCAGGGCAGGGCGTTGCAACTAGATGACCCTTAATGTCCCTACCAGCACAAACCACTCTGTGCTTCTATGAAAGCAGTAATAAACCAGAAAGTGAACAGCCTTTGAGGCTCTTCTGGTAAGAGCAATTTATCGAGACCTGCTTTCCTTTTCGCAGGAAAAGCCATAACCAAAAAGAAATACATTGGCATTCGAATGATGTCGCTGAGTCCCAGGTAAGTGACGGTGGTGGCTCCTCACCTTTCTGAAGCGTGGGCTCTGCATGCACTTGGATCAAGCCCCCGATCTGCAGACACGGCCGGGAGGTTCTGGGCCAGCAGCTCGTGCCTGTGTGTGCTGGTGTCAGCTCACAGCCCGTTCTGGCCACCTCCTCCTCTGCGTCCGCCGCATGGTCCAACTCTCCTCTAGGCTCTCGTGTGAGCTAGCTCTTAAAACAACTCCTGGCTTTTTCTTCTCCTTAATGCTTCAGAAGAGAATAGCTAGTGACTGTGAATTCCTCCCGGGGTTCTGTCCCTGCTGTTGTGCGTTTTCAAGAGCTGCAGCAGCTGCGTGCATCTCCCCATTCCTATAAAATTAATTTCCATTAAACATTTCACTTAATGTAAAATGAAGCTTTTGTGTGGACTTGCTTATTCATGCTCAAACTGTAAAAGGACTCGTGAGCAGGTGATTCCATGTCCTGTAAAAACAAACAGAAGTTTTCCCACCACAGGTAGAACAAAGCATTGAAACACGAAGGGTTGGGGTATTTTTTTTAAGGTGTTCAGGACTGAGAGAGGGCATTCTGCCCCTCTGCTCCACTCTGGAGAGACCCCACCTGGAGTTCTGCATCCAGCTCTGAGGTCCCCAGCACAGGAAGGACATTGGTGTGTTGGAAGGAGTCCAGAGGAGGCCACAGAGATGATTGGAGGGATGGAGCAGCTCTGCTGTGAGGAAAGGCAGAGAGGATTTAGATTGTTCAGCCTGGAAGAGAGAAGGCTCCAGAGTGACCTGATTGCAGCCTTCCAGGGCCTGAAGGGAGCCTGCAGGAAAGAGGGAGAGGGGCTTTTTGGAAGGGCTTGGAGTGGCAGGAGAAGGGGGAATGTATTTGAACTGAAAGAGAGTGGGTTTAGATTAGATATTAGTAAAACAATCTTTACTATGAGGGTGGTGAGGCCCCAGTTTTCAGGTTGCCCTGAAAAGCTTTGCTGTCCCATCCCTGGAAGTGTCCAAGGCCAGGTTGGGTGGGGCTTGGAGCAACCTGGGGTAGCCTCTGTCCTTTGCAGGGGGTGGAATGAGGTCAACTTTAAGGTCCCTTCCAACCCAGGCCATTCTGTGATTCCACGTTCTGCTGGTTCTAAAATAATGACTGAGTTCTGAAATGTTTTAACTCTGACCCTCTGTATCTGTTAAAGTGATTGCCAGTACCAGAAATAGGCATTAAAAAGATATATGCATGCAAAAAGTGTAACAATTCTTGAAATACACATCTAAGGGTTAAAATGAATGGTGAAGTGACTCATCAACATACGCAAAACACCTCAGCTAGTGGATATTGAATTCAGCAAAAATGCCTGATTTTTCTTTTTTTCCCCATCTTGACAAAATATTTTTGTTGCTGTCTCTCTCTTCATTTTCCAGCAAAGCTAGAGAGCTGAAGGATCGCCATAAAGACTTCCCTGATGTTGTCTCTGGGGCCTATGTTATTGAAGTAATTCCAGAAACACCAGCTGAAGCGTAGGTTGAAGCTCTTTTTTTTTCCCTCAAAACCACTGCCACTGATTTAAGGGGGTAACGATGGAGGCTGCTCCCTGCTTAACTGGCTTCCTTCATTATGCTGAATTAACAAAGTCCCGACCATCTGACAGCTATTAGGTTGCTGGAAGTGGGTTTGTGGTTTCAGTCTGTTCCCTGATGGGCAGTGAGTGTATCAGGGTGTTGCAGGGAAGCCTGTCAGCGTTCCCGGCCGGCAGGGCAAGGACTCGGGGGGAGTGAAAACTCCTTCTTCGTTTTTCTCAGCAATTGCTTCCAAGGCATCTCCTGCACCAGTGCCAGTGCTGAATAAAGACTTCTGCTTGTGAATACTCCCCACAGCCCCGCTGGCCACTCTGCCAGGGGAGGAGTTTTGTGTTCACCTTGGGGAAGATGTGCCTGGCTCAGCCCAAGCTCCTCAGTGTTGGCCAAACCCACCGGCTCCCCCAGCACACCTCGGAGGTAAAATCCTCCCTTGACAGGAGGCACTCTTCCATGTGAGGGCTTTGTCAGGAGTCACCTTATTGGGAAGAGCTTTTGGGTTTGGACAACTATCTTTTTCTTCATGTTTTCTTCATGTTCCTCAGCATTTGCTTAGAAACCTGGTGGTTGGTACCAAGCTTCATGAGGTGCCTGGCTGAAGCAGGGCAGCTGCTCTGTGGTCACTGCTCTGGCTGGCTCTTGCTGGAGACACTTCCCTTTCAGAGTTTGCTTGATATGAAACCACTTAGTAATCCAGGGCAGGAAATGGGAAGCCTTATTCATTTTCTGAAACTAGTGATCACTTAAGAGTAAATCTTTGCAGCAACAAAGAGGCTTATGTGGCACCAAAGGCATGTAGGCAGAAAGCTGCTTGGGGCAGGCATACATTACCTGTTAGAAAGACTGAGGGCATGGTTGGATGATGTCTTTTCACTGCAGTTTGGATGCCACTGTAAGATAACCAGTGTTAGTTCTCTGAACTGTTCTGTAGCTGGTTCTTGTTGGGCACTATGCTGGTGTGTGTCTGTGATGTGAAATCAAACTGCAGCCAGGGTAGGATTGATGTGGCTGCTCCAGTGTGGGACTGGACTTGCTGCTTTGGCGTGCAGGTCCAGTCTGAAAGTGAAGAAAAGTCATTACCAGAGTGTGGATAATTGCAGAGAGTGGGAGAAGGACTTTGAAGAGAAGAAATGTGAGGCAACATAAACCCGCCATGTGAAGGCAAACCCAAATCAGGGTGCTTCATCCAAAGACTGGCCTGGCAAAAAAAATGCAGCCCATGTTGGCTTTGTCTTCCCCCAGGCCCTTGTTCCCTTGCTGATGGGCTTCCCTGTTCTGCTGAGCTCCCCAATGCATGTTGTGTAGACGTGCTGCTAGGGCAGGGGAGCAGTTCTGCATGACCTGAACTGGGCACGAGTCACGTGGAGAGGCTGTATGAGAGACCAGGGTACTCTGGAGCACTTTCCTCTGAGAAAATGTTGTGAGCCATGCCTTCAGTAGGCGACCAGATTTGTTGCAAACATTGACCAAGGCATCCTGCTTGCAGGAGACACTCATCTGAGGCGCCTTCTGTGGGTGGAAGAGGCCAGTGACTGCTCTGTGGTTTCGTGGAGGATTATGCTGAAGGGTTGAATCATGTCTGATCTGTCTTGGTTAATGTTTCCATCACTTGGAGCCAGACCGTTGTGCAAGACTGGGCAAGATGTTGTGGTCTGTGGCATCCCTCACCACCCATCTCTTGGTCCTGACAGCAGCCTCAGCCAGCTCGGGGAGAGACACACGGCCCCGGGCAGGGGAGCAGGAGGAGCCTCTGCTTCTGCCCTGTCTTGCTTTGAGTCAGGAAGGTTCAGTTTTTGAGGTCAGCAGAAGGGACTCTGGGGACTACGGGCAGGCAGGTGAGAGGAAGGACATGTTTTGGTGACTGAGCTGTGTGTGTTGTTCTGCTCAGGTTTAAAACACTCAGGTAAGGTGTAGTGGCTGCCAGGTGAGCTCTGCAGGGAGGACAGTGTGGATCCAGGACTGAAATTCCTCCTGTGTTAACACAGTGCTGCTCAGGTTGTTTTGCTGTGTATTCAGGAGTAAAAACTGGGGAAATTTCCCCTCTAAAAGGAGTGTCTTGTTGCAATTATTTTAGAATGAAAGTGTGCCTCTATCTTTTCTACCAAATCAGCCTCTTGAGTTGCTTGTTGCAGAATTACTGCTATTTGCAACAGGGAATTCCTTTGAAGAGAGTGAAATATGGGATCCATCGAACTTGTACATCCATCAAACTCTGAGGTTTCTGAATTGTACTGTAATCTTCACCGCTTCATAAATCGTGATTGCTTTTCGCACGCCTGCTGTTGGGTGGGAAATGGGGAAAAAATCCAGCCATCTCTTTTTTTATTTATTTTTTTAAACAATATTATAAAGACAGTCAAATGGCAGTTCCAATAACACACTGCTGCTTTGTGTTTTCAGTGGTGGCCTGAAGGACAACGATGTGATTATAAGCATCAATGGACAGTCGATAAGCTCAGCCAGTGATGTCAGTGACATCATCAAAAAGGACAGTACGTTGCACATGGTCGTACGCAGGGGCAACGAAGATGTTATGTTAACAGTAGTTCCTGAAGAAATCGACCCCTAACCAGAAACATGAGCTGGATTTCATGTTTTCTTTTAACAGCAATGGACTGCTTGTATTCTCTCTGTGCTGGTACAGGACACGTTAGACTTCTGACCAACATTCTGCTTGTTCAGTGGATTAGTATTGGCCAACAGAGTAACTTCTAATAGGTTTAAGGTGCAAAATCAGTGTAATTTCACATACTCCTGATGATAATTTTTTTTTCCTTCTGTATTATGTATGCAATGTATTCTTTACTGGCTATTACATTCCCTGCTTAACAAATCGACGTTTGCTTCCCTGTGTTGAGTAGATTTACTGTTATTTCCGCTGAGACTTAAACAAAACCCACGCACACAATGTGTGTTGTGGCATTCAGGTATTTATAGGTTAGCTGTGTTTTAACTGGAAATGCCATTGTGAAGGAGTGGTCAGCTTAAAAGAGAACGCAATTGGGAAACAAAAGTCTGGTTTATAAACACAAAGAAATCCCAACCAAAATAACCTTTCGAGGATCCCGTGCAGGACTTTAATACTATGATACTTTCCTAGTGTTATTAAAAGAATTCAACAGTACTTCTTGTGAGTGACTCATTTTGCTTCCCCTTGTGGAGTGTTTTGCTTTGAATGGCACATCTGCCTGGAAGGATGTCCTGGTGGTCTCCTTTTAATCATCATAAACCAAATGACTTTATTTTTCAGTATGTGCTTGTATTTGTGCTTTTGTGCATCTGCTCTTCTAAGCAAGGCTGGGTTGAATTTGTCATGTTGCCTATGTCTTCCAGATGTTAATGCATTTTCCTTATTGTTTTAATTACAGCTTCAACAGTGCCTGGAATCTGTTTGTCCGCTATGGAAATTGCCATATGGTGGATCCCAGATCCCATACCATTCTAGTTCAGATATGGGGATGTTTGTAACCAGATCTGGGCTCAAGCTCTTTGGAATGGGCTGTTTTATTCACAGTCTGGAGTGCTGGTGTGTCTGTGATAGGACCTGGTTTTGACTCTGGGATATTGGGCATTCCCCTTACACAAACACTAATCTTTAGACATAAGTTTATAGATGCCCTTGAAGCTTGGGATGGTGAATGGGATTGTCTTACCATGAAGGAGAACAATCAACTACATTTAATTACTCACTGGGTAAAGAATAGGCTAAGCAGCCTTTTCTTTCCTCTGTTGAAATATGGATCTCAGAGAGTAAATCCAAGGGCTATAGACTAGTTTTGGTGACTGTCATTTCCTAAACAGGCTCTTGTTTTGGAAACTGCTTCTTAGTAAAACTGTTTAACTGGGCAGCTGAGAGTTCATGATTTTTAAAGAAAGGGTTGTATTCCACCCAATTACAGCAATAAATCCTCTGGACATGGATCCCTGACGGTGCTCCTTCTCCTTCCAGCTGTATTTCAGTTCTGTTTCTGCCAGTTTATCCCAATTTGAGGAGCCTCTATATCCCCAAGGGCCAGTGCCTGCCCTTACTCACCTGGATCATGATAAATTCACGCAGTGTATAACATTAATTAATTACAGAGTGTACCTTTCAGTACAGTATTGACTCCTGGCATGATGGAGCACCTCATTACCAATCTACTTGTGCCATCACTGCGGTAAATCACACGTGCCTGAAGATCTGCCAAGGGGTGATGGTGCCTGACAGTCTGCAGGCCTGAAAGGTGAACAGTAGAATGACCTTGAAGAAGTGCTTTGTGGTATATTTGAGCTGCAACTTCACCTTGCTGGTGCAGATTAATGTTTCAGCTTCCTGTTGAAGTGATATTATGTGTTGTAGTCTATCCATGCCCTGTGTAGCACACAGCCATCAGCAAAAAAGAGTTTAAAAATCACCTACCTCCTCTAGTACTCCACCTAACCCAGCCAGCAACAATCAAGCTAAAGGCTCAAAGCCAGGAAACTGTGTTTTAAACAGAAGTTATTTTTCATCTGCCTTTTAATTCCAAAACAAGTGATTACACAATTTACAAGAGCTGATTTATTCTCTTTGATCCTATTGCTTGTTGTTGTGGTCTCTTAGTATGCAAGCCCATTAATTTTTGTGTGTGTGGGCATTAGGAAAGAGGCAAATGAACTTCTGTAAGTGGTTTTCCTGGGTGACAGGGATTGGTGAAATATCTTACCAGATTTCTAGCCCGGAGCTCCACCTAGTGGGATGTGAGATGGTCTCTTGTTGCAGCCAGTCGTTTTCCATCACATATTTGAAAGTTTTATTTATTTCTTTATTTATGATGAATTAATGAATGAATTAATTGATTTCTGTGCAGTGGATACCCATAACCACGTGAATATCCTGAAAAATGTTTAGGCTTTACTTTCTAGTATCCAACCACGCAGCTACCCAGACCTTTTCTTACAATCAAAATATTCTCTAAGTGATTTTTAAGTATCTGAAGTAAAATTACTCATAAGCAGAGTCATAGAAGCAAAGTTTTCCTTTAATAAAATTAATTACCATGTATTTTTGATGTATTATTGGGTTATATTCAGATCTGGAATGATTTTTATTCTTTTTGCTTCAGCACACAGTTCTCTCCAAATTGCAGTTGAAAATACTTTGTACAGAATAGCTTTGGCACAGTTTGTATAAATATCAGTTTCCTGGAAATTTTAGTAAGTGTTGGACGCTAAATCAAGGAAATTGGACATTCTGGCTTGATTTTCAGTATTCTGGAATGTCTGAAATGGAA
This sequence comes from Lophotriccus pileatus, assembly GCA_035583135.1. Lineage (NCBI taxonomy): Eukaryota > Metazoa > Chordata > Aves > Passeriformes > Tyrannidae > Lophotriccus > Lophotriccus pileatus. The sequence goes on from JAWWES010000169.1 coordinate 32,134,494, forward strand.
ACTGGAGTCGCTGTGTGTGTGATGCTGATAGATGGCTACGTGTGGCTGCACTCGGAGGCAGTTTTGAAACACTACTTCACTTATTCCATAAGGGAAGTGTCTTGAGCTGTAAAAGAAATGGTCATGACTAACAATTGTCTGGTTCCTGTGGCTTAGATGCCAAGCAGTAAGATCCTGTCATTTCAATACCAGGGGATTTTTTTTGTTTTATTCTTCCCCCCAACCCCTCCTTCCCCATAACTATTTTGTGTTCATGTTAAGGAAGCTGAGGATGTTTTTAAAACTGCATCTTTCCAAATTACGGTGAAAAAGGCATCTAATGGGGCATGATTAAATTATATGAGGTTCTTACTGTATATCAGAAAAGTACTGTAGAAGTGATTAAAGCTGCAGCTGCAAATATCCAAGAGAAATAGAGGTGATCAAGAAATCACCAATCCAGGGCAGTGAATGATGAGTCCACTGAGTATTTATTGCATGTGGTGGTGGGTCAGAGAGTCCTTTTCATCTTTAGAGTGAGAGAAATGTTCATTTGAGCTTCTGGGGTTCTCCTTGATTGAATTATATATATATTTTGAAGCTGTTACTGAGGATGTGTAGCAGAAAGCTGTGCTGATTTCACGCTGTGGGAGCGTGTGTGCTGTGTGTCTGTGCCTCCTGCACCCCGTGTCCAGCTGTGCGGTGCAGATGTCTGACACACACTCCATCCCTTTTGTTCCCCTCAACCCCCCCCAAGCCCCATTCTCTTGTGCAAGATGCTGGCTGGGAAGTCCAGGCTGGACACTCTTGTCCCAGGATTTCAGCCAGTTTAGCCTGTTTGCACTGCTACCCTGTAAATAAGCATTAACTTGACTTGTTAAAGGTTGCTTATTGCACAAAATCACTGGTAAAACCAGTGCATATGTAAATTGACTAATTGGACAGAGAAAGTGAGGAGACCATCAGATTAATCTGCCTACATCTGCTGGAAAGATTTCCTCCAGTTTACAGGGATTTGTTTAGTAGTCATGGTGCTGCAGCATCTGTCCCCATGCACTTTCTGAGGAAGTGGGTAATAATTAGGAACTGATTAGAGTGAAAATGAGTCAGAGCTAAAGCATGGGAGTCAAATTTAAGAAATGTGGCAAAGAATTAACTTTAGTAGCTTGGAAATACTGTATAATACATACATAGTACATGCTGGAGAGGAAAATTAAATATTTTTCCTGTTCATGTCTTTTCTGTTCAGTGGTTCTGCACAGAGCACAGTGATTTTCAGAAAGCTTGCCATCTGAATATCCGAAGGAGATGGACTGTGTTACAGCAGTGTAGTGTAATCTCCCTTTCCCCTCTGAAAGGGAGCTGTACATCACCACTCTGCAGAGGAAAATACATTTTTGGGGTGTTATTGATTGAGAAAGCTGTGATTTGGGCCGTGCCCATGCAGTAGCTGTGGGGTTTGCTGTGTCTGCCTGGCCACTCCCCTTTCCCAAAGCCCCTAAAGCTGAGGGAGGATGGCTGACCCCACAGCTGCAATCCCCCATGGAAAATAGGTGTTTTAGAGCAGAATTGAAATAGTTTGGGTTGGAAGAGACCTTAAAGACCATCTGGTTCTACCCCCTGCCATGGACAGGACCTTCCACTAGTCCAGGTTGCTCCAAGCCCCATCCAGCCTCAGCTTGAACACTTCCAGGGATGGAGCATCCACAGCTTCTCTGGGCAATCTGTTCCTAAGAACCTGTGGTCAGGTAAGTCCACGAGAGGGCGAATGGAAGCTGAAATCTCGGCACCATCCTCGGTGGAAGCTGGGTCTGGACGTTGCACTGTGCCCATGGAGCACTTTCTGCTGGTGCTGTGCCCGGCAGTCCTGAGGGGGTGACCCCTCGCAGGAGGAGGGGGATGCAGGGGGCAAAGCAGATGTCCCTGGAAGTCTAAACTGAGTGTCTGTTCAGAAGCAGGAGCTGAAAGCTGCTCTCATAAAAGTTTATTCCAATCTTCCAAGGAACTGGGCAGATCTCTGGCAAGGAAAGAGACTTTGTCTGCATCTCAGGTAAGTTCATGTGTCTGGCAAGGAAGGAGAGTCTGATTTGGAAAACTAGAAAGTTTCAGGGTGCTGTGACTGGTTTAAAGTCCTGTACAGCTTTGCAGTTGAAGGAAAAAAAAAACCCCACAACCCATTAACCTGTAAATCAACCAGAAAGAGGCAAATATAACATAAAAGGAGCTCTAACTGTCATTCTCTGGTGCAAAACAAACCTGTAATAAAACACACCTGTAATTAATGGCAAAGTGAGAGTACATTGCCTCACATCTCAATCAGCATTTGACTTGGAGGTTGGGATGCTGAAAGGAAACCTTCCTTTCGAAGAGGAGTTGGCAAAAGAAATTCTGCATTTCACCAGTGTGGTTAGCAGGAGAGGAATATTTTATTGATATAACAGAGAAAGGTTTACAGTTGTGTGTTACATTTACATATACACAGCTATGTAAAGGGTAATGATATACTGAAGCTATGACACACACAGCTGATTTCTTGCAATTTATTTGTTTTACTTTTATCTACCCTCAGCTATACTGGGTTTTGTTTGTTTATTTGTTTAATGGAAAAACACTTCCCAAGAGAAGGCAGTAGGGCTGTGCAAGAGGAAGAGCTCTACTGGGATGGGTTCCAGCCTGTCCAGTGAGTTCCTTCAAGCACTGAAGGGCACTGCAAACCTTGCCACCTCATGCAAAGGGCTTCCTTTACTCAACTTGCTTTATTGCCTGAAGAACAGACCAATATTTTTTTATTATTATTATTTTTAATAATAATAAAAGCTAGTCAGCCAAAGTTCTCTGCTCAACACTGTTTCTGCCCAGGAGAAAAAGAAAACCACTAAGCAAATCCCAACCCCTAGATGTTCATAGTGTCACTTGATTTTTTACTCAGATGTTACACATTACACCTCCACCCTTGGCACAACACCTCTGAAGACAGAGGACAATTGTCCTCAGCAATTATTTTACTCTCTTTTTATCTCAGGTCACATTTTTTTTATACTTGTTTCTGGAGTCTTTTCAGTTGGTTTAAATCCTTTTAGAAGTGCCCAGCCCTGGCCAAAGGGCTGCATCACTTGCAGCCATGTGGACAAAGCCAAGCCACGTGCAGTGGTCCAGCTGCACCTTCTGGAGACTCAGAAGGCACAGCCAGCCCATTTATCTGTGGCTGGCACTGGAGTGATCTTATGTAGGGTAATAGTTATCCTTTAGCTCTGGGTGCGGTCTGTGAGGGTTTGAAATTGCAGCCTGCTTTGGGGTTTTTGGTTCCCCTCTCTGGGAGCTGATTGTCAGCACCATCCAACCAGACTTACCTTGTTTGTGTTAAATATTTAATGGATATAGTGGATTTTGTCGTAATAAGTTGATGAAATAACATGATTTATAGTTTTGTTTCAGCAAACTATTCATCCATTTTGCATGTGTTGCACACTTCAATGTGAGATTTCCTGAGAACAGAGAGGCCTTTGTGTCTCTTTTTTCTCATTGTTCACATCATCTCAGCAGCAGAAGGTTATCAAAGGATCTCATGTTTACTGTTCAATTGTGCATAACTTCCATATTAAATTACATACTAAAATATATAGAGATATGCCACCCATATTACTGCAAATAATAGATTTTCTGGTGAGATAATTTTCTTTCTTGGTAGTCTCTCTGCTCTTGGGTATTTTTGGAGAATGTCTGTGCTGTTTGAACTGGGTAACTCTTGCAGCTGAGCCACTTCTTTGTTCAGTTGTTTCCTTCCCAAGCTGGGGCATCACACACAATCTCTAAATGTGTGTCTTTACCCATAACAAGTTTGCCTTGCAGCTGCAGCTATGCCAGGGAGTTTCTGGCCATCAGAAAATTGAATAAGGCAACATGTACTTTCTTATCTTTATCACAGGAGTCTGAGACTTGCTTAAACAGAAATCAAGTGGTAGGAGCTCTATTGCTAAAATTGAAAGGGCTGTTTATTTTATCTACCTCGATCCAGATGTCATGAGATCCAGGTGTTACCATAGGGAAATCTTCACATAACTTTACCACGACTATAACATGCTATTAACCATTTACTTTATGTAATTGTAAATCCTATTATTTAGAACAAACCATTAATCATTACATTCAAATATGATAATTGCCTGTGCAAATCCCTTTGGCCAAAATTACATCCACAAATTGCATTACATTAACTATGCTGTTATTACCAAAACCTGAAACTTGCACTCATTACAGGTGAAAAATTATAGCAACCTTCCAAACATTTGCACTTAAACCAAAATATTAGTATTTTGAACAAAAGTGCTGTCTTTTAGAGGTTCTGGATATTGGGATGCCCAGATTAAAATCTGATTTATGGCAATTCATTTCCTTAGGTCTGTTTTCTTTGCCTGCATTTCTCCCAGGCAACAAGGACTCAGAATTCAGGATTTCTAAGTGAGCTCATGTCCAAGTCAAGCATATTTAAGTTCTATGGAATTGGGCATTGCTTAGAAGGGCAACAAGTTATACAGTCTGGGATGGGCTTGCGGGAGTCAGCCAGGCTTGTATTTACAAAAGCACATCATGTCATGATTGTTTTTTCTTCCTTTTTAGGTTGTTTGAGCCATTCTGTGAGGGATCTTGAGCTGGAAACTTTGGAGGAGGTGCTATGTCCTTTCAGGTGTCATTGAAAATGAAGTAATTCAGCACAGTTCAGGGCACATGGCTGGTGCAGTGAGGGGGGTGGCACCACCCTGCAGCTCCCCTGGGACTCAAAGTCCTGTTCAAGGGGTCAGGCAGAGCTGAATGTTGGCAAGAAACATGGTTTTCTGAGGATTTTGCCTCTAAGTTTTGCCTGGCACCTCATTATTTTGATTAGCTGCCAGTATGGGTTTTTTTTATAAAATGGGGGTTGCAATTCTCAGAGTCTTGCAGTCTGGTTGGGATCTGCTTTAGGGGATTTTCTGTTTCTGAATCACCCTTGCCAACCCTCAGCCACAGCAGGGAAATTGTGCTTCCAGGAGAGTCTGCTTCAGCAAAGAAATATAATTGTTTTATTTAAAACAATGGCCACAGAAAATGATTTCCAGACACTGGGCAGTGACTCTGAAGAGCAAGGAATGGGAAGTGGCACAGAAACCTAAGGCAGAGAATAATTCCTTGATCTGATCCCAAACCTCCTGTGGGAGGCCAGTGCAGGAGTGAGGAGGGCTGGGGCCGGTCCCTCTGTGAGTGGGAGGCTCCAAGGGCACAGCCTTCATTGCCTGAATTTCTTGCCTTTGGTGCTGGAAGTCAGTTTTGCCTCTGAATACAACTGCAGGATCAGCCACGTGTCTGTGCTGGTCAAACAGCCCTTCCCCTTGGGAAGGACATGGTTGTGTTTTTTCCTTTTTGCCTTTTAAATGACTTTATGGATACATTCTCTCCTTTTTAATACAAATGCCCCTTGGCTCAGATTTCTTTATTATTGTCTGGCTGTGATGTTATTTGTTTTGCTGGGATGGCAGAAGTGTTTGATGTGATTGCAGGTCACATAGGGAAAAGGAGGCACAACTGCTAAATTTCTAACTAGCAGTGATCAGCCCAGCTGAATTAATGAAACTATTGTCTTAAATTCACAACTAGGTGGGATGGATTGTTTAGGAAGTTGGCCAAACTGGATAGGCGAAAGTATGAGTTAATAATACATAGAACGGTTTCTTTATATAATGGGAAAGAAACTACGTAGGAAGATTGTCAATATTTGTTTGATAGCAGCGTTAAACTTTATGTAATGACAAAACAATATGTTTTGTCATTTTGGGGGGTGAAGCAATTCATGACAGGTTGTGAACATTAGCACCAGCTTTGGGTCTAGAGTCCTTAGTTACAAGAAAATGTGAATTTTCAAGCTGTGATATCGGTCAAATGCTTTGGGTTATCCTTAAGTTTATGGTAACATTTTGACTTTTCAATGAAATTTTATGGGTTGTGGTTTAATGGATCATTCTGCCAATTCTTCTCTTCTCTGGCTTCAGCAAAAAACAAAATGTTTCAGAACTACTCTCCTTCTGCAAACCACTGCTTGCCTTTTTCAACTTCTGCTGTTTCACAGGATCACAGAATATGCTGAGTTGGAAGGGACCCACAAAGATCATTAAGTCCAACCCCCGCCCAAGACTTACACCCGGTGCCCCAGAGGATCATCCAACCCCTCCTGGAGCTCTGGCAGCCTTGGGGCTGTGCCCACTGCCCTGGGGAGCCTGG
>JAWWES010000169.1:32182599-32196090 GCA_035583135.1 Lophotriccus pileatus
CCTTTGGTATTCTGTGTGGGAAGGCAGAGCCCGGGAAAAGCACAGCCCAGTGAAGCCAATGGTGGGAGTGGTGGAACTTGTAGAGCATTGCCAAGGCCCCAGCAAGAGCAGGAGCCTGTGTGCTAGAGGGCCTTCCCTAGTTTTCTGTCCCTCCCCCTTTTCCACGGGGCCTCCCTGAACCTGGTGAACATCAGGGTGAGAGGATTGCACAGAGACTTCCCACTCTGTGGGCTGCAGCACGTCTGTGGCCACAATTTCAGGATATGTTGATCATGTGGGAGTTTTCTTTTGTTTCTTCTCTGATTTTATGGTTTTTGGGCCAACACATTTTGCTCAGACTCCCAAGGTGCCCATTGTCCTTTGCCTTGCTTATATATATTATATTTTATTTTGTCATACTTAAATCTAAGTGAATCATATCTATATATAATTTTCTTTTCTTTTTTTTTTTCCCCAGACAAATCATTTTTTTGTGGTGGTCAACTTTTTACTCCCTCCGGGACATTTGAGAGTCCTTATCCTTTGAATTATCCAGAGAGAGCAGATTGTTTGTGGGAAATACAAGTACCGAATAATTTCCGCATTATGCTCACATTTGAAAGTGTTCAGTAAGTAAACCTCTTTCTGCTGGACAATAAATAGATTCCAAATCTCAACTGCATCCACAGTTCCTGGGCACGTTTCCCATCCTCTAAGTGAATGATAAATATACGCAATGATAAATTGTGTGAATGCAGGATCTTATTTTCTTGTTTGTTCAGCATTTAAAAACCCAAAATTTTACCACATGCATTTCCTTATATGTTCAAATTTCTTCCTCAGGTTGCTAGATGGATGCCTGTATGACTATATTGAGATCTATGATGGGCCACCCAAGACTTCACCTCTACTTGGAAGAATTTGTTCTACTTCTAAACTCACATACAGGTCATCCTCAAACTTCATGACTGTCAAGTTTTACAGTGACTCCAAATATTCCAATGGAAGGTTTCGGGCTCGGTATCAGTCCTTTCCAGCAGACCAGAATGCCAGTAAGTTTCCATTCTATTTATAGTTCCATTCTGTTTGTAATATTTTCTTTTTTCATAAGCTTTTATACACTGATTTTATTTACCATATAAATATGGCTTGCTTTGGTTGAAGAAATCCCACATAGATGACAATCCAACTTTAACTTTTTAGCTGATTATTGACCAGTCACTTTCAGACAATCATCACTTTTTCTTCTTAAAAAAATCTTCAGGTATCAATTTAATTGCCTCTAGATGTTTTCTATGATGTTTTCTAAATTCATATTTCTTTGTATCACATCATAATTCAGACATACTTTTGTACCTTTCTGGGCAAATTTTCATAGAATCATAGAAATATTGGCTAGAAAGGACTTTTGTAGGTTTCCTTGTCCAACTATTCAAAGCAGAGCTCTTGCCAACACCTGGTCAGGTCCATTATGAACTTGTCTAGCTGTGTCTCTAGCAATATTCAAAGGATGAAATACTCAAAGCTACTTCTCTGGGTGACCTGTTTCAGTACTGTCCTGCAGTCCCAACGCTAAGGTGTATCTCAAGCACACTCACAACCTCCCCAGCACAAACATTTGGCTCTCTTGTCTTTTTAACTGCTTTTCAAAAGGCTGTGTGTTTCCAGTAGGTCCTTGTTATCGAACATCTCGCTCCACCGAAGGCCAAACTTTCCATGGAATCATTGCTTTTCATGTCATGGACTCAGTGAAGCATCATGATCCCCTCCTAGCCAAGCTGTGTTTCTTTAAACCAGTCTGAAACTTCACCTCTACACTTTCCACAATATATTTTGGATTCTTGTTCAGGAAAAACTCCCACTTCTTAGCATTTTCGTGTGAGTGGTGATACAGGCTCAAGTTCTCAGCAAAAAGCTATTGTAAGCTACGTATTTTTGCCAGGGGAGTAACTGAAGGTCAGCTGAAGTATGTCAGAGACTATTGCTTCACCATATCTAAGTCTAAAGAGTGAGAGTAAGTAGTTTGGCTTATCTCTAAATGACAGCAGGTATGGTATTTGTTGAAGTTGCAACATGCAAGCATTATCAACTGCCTGGAGTCATTAATAGTTCGTACTTTCTTCCCTAGCCCTTGCGTGCTACCCAACCTCCATGCGTGCAGTTGTGGACAGAGGCTATCTCCAGTCACAGGGCTACTCAGTGAGCAACATCAGCTTGCCTGACTCCAACTGCAGACCAACAATTACATCAACGGCGGTTATATTCAACATTCCCTATGATGGCTGCGGCACACAAAGATGGGTTGGTGTCAACACACTTGGGAGAGCTTTGGGCATGGGAATTTAATAGACATTTGGAAAATTGTCTTGAATTTGTTGAATTGCAAAAGGTGTAGTGGGCCACCAGTATTCAAAACACAGGAAATAATCACATGTTGCTGGAGGTTAAAGTTTGTTCAGTATTCCTATTTATCCTTTCTAGGGTTTAGGAAATCCCTGTATTTATTTCAGAGTGATGTTTTAGAGAACAAGAGTAGAGGGGAGAGTTAAATGACCAATACCATGCAGATGTTTAGGTATTTTTGAGTATGCCATGTTCTTTCTGACTAATACCAAGAGCTGGCACATACAGAAGTTTATAGTACACACATGGTGCACACAGCGAACGTGACCACGCGTGGTAATTTTGTACTCATTTAATGTGTCAAACAGGGCGACAATGAAACGATCACCTACTCCAACGTGATAAAAGCACCTGCTCCTGATTACACCGTCAAGAGGCAGAAGGACCTGCACCTGCATGTCAACTGCAAAATGATCCAGAACACCTGGGTGCAAGTGATGTACACGGCCAACGGCATCGCTGATGTCAATGAAACCCAGTACGGCAGATACGACGTGAACCTGGCGTTCTACAATTCCTCATCTTTCCTGTGGCCAGTGCAGAGCTTCCCATACTACGTTGACCTGAATCAGAATTTGTTCCTCCAAGCATCTCTTCACAGCTCTGACCAAAATCTGGTAGTGTTTGTGGACACCTGCGTGGCATCACCGGATCCTAGTGATTTTAGAACAAAGACCTATGAACTGATCAAAAGGGGGTAAGGACTTTCTAAAGAATTACTTTGAAAGTATATAGATAGTTCTGAAAGTGCTTAATTTGTGAAAGAGGTGATTTAGGGCCAGTGTACATTGTTTGCTATCCTCAGTACAAATATACTTCTAACAACAACCTTTTGGCAAAGCCTGAATAAAACAGTATGACAAAGAACTGCCATTGAGAAGTTGCAGTCAAGCCCTGAGATTTCACTCAAGGATCTGCACTGAGATTTTTTCTCAAGTGCAGAAATTGAGGTCTGATCTTGTTTCTGGAATAAATGTATGAAATGTAGGGATGTCAATGGCTCTACATTTCTGTACATCACAATTAGAGTTTTACAGCACCATAACTAGAGTAAAAAACTGTCTACTCAAAAAGAAGGGAAGTCCCTTAGCCTTTCCTTGTCATTCCAGAAACCCTAAACATTTTGCTTAATTTTATACCTAGGGACATTGTGGCACTAAAGAACATGTTTATTTAGAACAAACAAACAAACAAGTATTAGAATTAGTTTTGTGCTTCCAGAGTAGAAAAGGACACTTTCTTCAACAACCTTCAAGGGCCTCTTTGCACCCAGGCAATCCCATTTTCAAATGCAAAACAGGTTCTCAGCTGAAGCTCAGAAACCAGCAGAACCACTAGTCATTTTCTCCATGTTTACACAAACTTTGTTGAGCTCTGAAATTTCTGTGCTGTGTACATCCAATAATCCTTCTTGCTAAAAGGACACGGTTTTCTTAATCCTTCTGATGTCTGATTTTATATTTAACTCTGAAACTTGTTGTACGAAGATAATGTTACTAGTGCTTCTATTCAAGAGCAGCTATTAGTTAATAGCTAATGTGTTGGGTTTATGTCTTCTCAGGTGTGTTAAGGACCCTACCTACTCTGCCTACCCCTCCCCGCGCGGCAGCGTTGCTCGGTTTTCCTTCAACGCTTTTTCCTTCGCTAAGCAATTCCCGTCAGTTTACCTGCAGTGTGAGCTGGTGGTGTGCAGGCACACAGACTACTCCTCCCGCTGCTATCAGGGCTGCGTTAGCAGGCCCAAGAGGAATGCAGGTCCTTCCCAGAAGCTAATGAATGTTGTTATTGGACCTGTGCAGCTTCGGGAAGCTCACGCTGAGAACAGGAACGCTGGTAAGTTTAAACATCTTAAATAACGTAAGACTCTGTGTGTTACTGTGTGTTTGCATTGCAGTTCAGACATGAAACCCATTTATTTGCAATTCTGCTATGATTCTTATGGGGGATTATATTTTTTAATATAATATTTATATTAGGTTTACAAGCTGTTTCCTTTCTGTCACAGTTCAGATCCATTCTTTGTTCTGCACATGTCAAAGGGCAATTGATTCAGTTCTGCAGAAAGAGGCTATAACTCATCTCCCTGCTGGATTTATATTAATATTCCAAAGCTGGCTGTGCCTGATTGGCATGTCTCTCATTCATTAACAATCAATCTCTAAGTCCCCTTTGACACATTGCTTCCCTGTATCCGCTGTTTTCACCATCTGTAATATAATCATTACAGACTCTCAGTTACTTTTTAATTTCTTGCCATAATCTTATTTCAGTGGGGCCACTGAATCACTCGCAGTAAAACAATTTGGTTTCTGACCTAACCTAGATTACGGCGTTGCAATTCAAGTTCTCTTTGCCTAACCACCTTTGAGATTAACCAGGTCAGCAAAACAAGCGTAAGCCTCTCTCCTTCTCTTTCGTGCACAGAGCTTGACTCTGACATCCAAGCCAAAGGGGAGGCTCCGAGCTCAGTGCCTGCTGCCGGCTCCCACGTCCCCCTGGCTGTCACCGCCGTGGTGATGGCAGCTGCCGCTCTTCTCACAGTGGGAGGATTTCTTTTGAAGCATAAACTGCAGAAACCCATCCCCTACCAGATAATGTGAGAGGCAACCCAGGCTTGCAGGTGGAAGGATATTTTCACCAGCCATCTGCTTCATTATTTGGTGTTGCAATCAGTGTGAAGGGCAACTTTAACTTGACTGTTCCACCGCCTTCTTGTCAGAAGAATGTCTTGTGTCAAGATTACACCTGAAGTTACCATGAACTGAACTTATAAAGCAGTCTGACTTTAAAATCTAGTCCAAACATACCTGAGGTGTAAAGAAAGGTTGATTCTTCCACACCAACATTCAAATAAGCATCTTCAGTGTTGGGCATTTCAGAGCATCTCATCTGAAGTCTTGGTTGAGTGTCTGTCTGATTTAGGTGACTTGAGAAAGAACTTTGGCCATTGCTGATATGCAGATAAAACACCTGTGTAGCACCATGAGGTACTCCGTGAAGTAGTCCAACAAAAATGTTACTTTGCAGTAAATAAATCTCAATCATGAGCCATAAGCAAAAATGCACATAAGGAACTATTCCTGAACAGCGATCCTTACTGTGGGGTTCTTCCCAAGTACATGTTTCTCTGAGTAGATGTAGGCCATTCATAAGATTTTGTATGGATGATGAATACAATCAAATCTGTCAGATAAATGTGTAATAAAAGCATAAAAGAAAATGTTTTGTTTTGGTTTGGTTTTTTTAAGTAATACTCTTTTTTGTGTACTTGCAAACATAGCACTTGTGTGTATGAACTCGTGGCTAACACATTATCAGGCTGGAAAATGTGGCTTCTGACAAAGTGACTTTTCCAAGCAGTGATTCCTGCTCTTGTTCTCACATATTTCTACACCTGTGAAGTGGGGGGAGGGAGAGAATGTACGTAAGTTGCCATGAGGAAGTGTGACCTGTCTCCTATCCCCATGCGAAAGCAAAATAAAAACAATAAAAAAGGAAGAATTTGTCCGGAAGAAGCTACTTAATACAGGTGGAAAGGTCATTGGTATTGATTGAGAAATGCCCTTCTTCAGACTTTCCTGTTTTCCAGCCAGCTATGGAGAGGTAAGTTCATTTGGAACAGCATGATGTGCTAAGTGTGAGGTGAGCCAGTCAACATAGTGACGTGCGAGGAAGGTGTGCTGTACTCCAGGGTGACATCCTGACCTGACAAGGAGGATGTGGGCAGCTCTGACAGGAATTATCATTACAGCTGTACCATTTCTTCCTTCAAGCTGCCTTCTCCTCATGATTCCAGGCAGGCCTCTCATCACCTCTCCATGTTGTGGAGACGGGATCAAACACGTAGGGACTGGCACTGCACACAGAAAGTGAGTTTTGTTTTCCCCACATGAGGAACAAGGATTGAGGGTCCTCCCCTCCCCTTTGCCTACAGCCACCTTTGAAGGGCAGAACAATCTAGAAGGGTGACCTGCCTTTCATTTAGTTCTCTTGTACAGAGCAGAGATTGTCCAGACTCAGGGGAATCCAGTGATCTGACCTGGCAGTGATCTGCCAGGACAGCAAGGGCCACATTTGATGATGAAGAAAGGGTCATGCTCTAAAGTATCTGTGCCTGCTGAATGATTTCTCTGCCACAGACCTTCCTTCCCACCTCCTGTCATCCCCCATTTGGGAAATCTACCAATAAATCCAGTGGTGGACAGTTCTGATCCACTTGCATCCTCACCACTGACCAAATGCAGATCAGTTTGCAGTGATGTACTTCACATGACACAGGCAATGGAGCCCAAGAGGCCATCAGCTAACCCAATAAATTAGACTAAACTGCCTAATTGCATCATAACACCTGGATTCAGACTATCATCCCATTTTTCAGAAGTCTGTGGATACCCTTTTTCCAGTGTAGATATTTTCTTGTAGTCACACATGAAAGCAGATTAATCGTGTTTATTCTTTCAGTGGTTTTCATTCTGACCTCACCAAAACCAGTATGGCTGCAAAGTGTCCTCACTTTCAATCAGCAGAAGAGAAAGTGTTTTCAAAGCTCAGTGTAGCTTCTTTCATGGAGTGATGTGCTGGGAAATACCTCAAGCTGCCAGAAGACCTTAAAAACAAAAGCAGCAAGAGACTAACCTAACCAACGGGAAGGATGAAAACATGAGCTGCATAGTATTTGTATTAACTAATTAATTAAGATTAATTGGAATATACCATTTATCTATTTCTGCATACAGACATTGTCTGATAATCCAGATATCTAGAAATATCTAGATATTTGAAATTAAGAATTCACTAGTGAAGAGTGTAATGAAGAATTAATTGTTCTTTTACTTGAGCAGCTTAAGATTTTTTTTTTTTCCACTTGAACCACCTGGGAATCCCTCTTGTGTTCCCCTTCCTCCTCACCCTTTTCAGTTATTGCAGGAATTTGGAGAAGAATTGCGGTCCATCACTTGCTCTCGCTTCACTGATTGCAGTGTTTGATTGGCCAATCAACTATACTGCATTTTTTCTGCGCCTTCTCAAGGTGTCAAAACCAGAAGAATATGAATAGTGAATACCAGGTGTTGTGTACATATCCTCATTCATGTGCAAATATGGTTGTTTGGATAAAGAAGAAACATATTTACCCTTCTCAGTGTTCACTCTCAAGGCTTCCAAACGTTATCTTTGGCCTCTTGTATTTTACACTTCCTTCTTCCATTCCAATAACATTGGCCTTTGTGGAAAGGCCTTCTAGGTCATTCATTTTTCCTTTGGCCTTCAATTCTCATCCTTGATGACTGTCCCTGAAGGTAATAAAGTTGTATATGGCAGCAATTTTAACTTGGGATAATTCCATCCAAGACATGATGGCTGTAGATGTAGGAATGAGATGGAGAATAGCATTCTGGCTCTTCAGGGTAAGGATGCTCAGCAGCTTCTTCTTGTTAAATTGTTAAAACATAGAAAGAGAGGAAACTAATCATTCTAGCAAGAGAGTGGTGAACGAGAATTAAACATTATTTCATGTTGTGGAAAAGCTTTGGATTCATTCTTCAAAGAATGACACAGCTGTAACTGTCACTATGCAAAATTAAACAAGGAACATATTAAGAAATTTTCTTAATAGAAATCTGGACATTTCCCCCCTCATTTGCTGGTTCAAAGCATCAAAGGAAGTTTTAGAATAAAATTAAGTTGCGAGCTATGTAATTTTCATAACTCTGCATAAAATCTACTCGCTTTTCTACAATGTTTGCACAAAAGGTTATCAGCTGACCCTGATTCTCTGGCACTTTTTTCCAACCTAACAGCCTCTCAGTGAATTTTGAGTTTTGGCTTGAAATTAAATGTGCCAAAAAAGAATGGGTTCATTGCAGGGGTGGAGGTGTTGACTTCAATCGCAAGGTTCTTCAGAGACTCCCCATTCACACTTCAACAGGGTCACCAGGTCTAATCTTATTTTAATTAAAGTATGCTGAAGCTTTAGGACATTCTTGACTCCCCAGGAAGACTTGTCATGCTAGTTGGAAAATCTCTTTTACTGTTTTGCTGGAAGAAGCCCATTTAAGTTTCAAGATTCTGCTGCCATCCCAATACCTGCCAAGGAATCTCCCCATGAAAGAAAAATCCTGAGATTCATCAGCTGGAATTGAAAGGTATCTTTGGATAGGAGCTCATTCTTTTTTTTGTACAATGAGATGATTGTGAAACCTATGGTAGCATAAATATTTCCTTCCAGGCAATGGAAAATGTTACCCTTGAGATGTTATCTTTTTGCAAAACCCAGGAAGTTACAAAATATTAAATAACAAATCAAACATATGTTTGTTTCAGATCAGAGGACTGTGGTTGTTTTATTGTTCTCCTGTAGAGAAAGAGACCTGTAGAGCCACTCCCCTTCAGAAATAGAGACTATATATTCTGAGGTGCTTTCTATCAAGAACACTTGGTAAGATGGGTACCACTATGATTTTGACATGGCTACTCTTGTTGGGTCCAGCAGTTCTGGAGGCCAAAACAGGTAAAAATCTCTTAGACTTGTTCCAGGATGCATAAAATAATTTAATGTTTGGAGTCTCTCTGTTATTCTGTGAACAGAATTTAGATTCATGTTTGTATCAGTCTTGGAAAAAGACTAAAGCAGGAATTAGAGGAAAGAGATAGCACAGTTTTGTTCTGCTAAAATGATGAACTAATCACCAGAGTGAGTGGTAAGAATGTTTTAAACCATTTAGTGGAGCTTATTTTGCTGTCACAGGGTTGTACCCATCTTAATGCCTTACATCACTTCAAGAGCTGCATCTGTGAGTATGTTATGAGCGAGTCATTCCTCCAGTTCCAGAAATCCTGTCAAAGAATCATGGAAATAGTTATTTATTTGTTTATTTTCAATGTATATTTATTCCATAATATATGCATGCATACATATGCTATATATTTAATATTCCTTGTATTATTTGGTTCTTCTTGGTCTTCTGTAAAATTTAACGAAATACAACAAGAAGTAAAGTTTTCTTACTCTAGCACTGTGGGTAAATGATGGACATCTAAAAATAATGAAAGTGAGGAAATGCTTCTAGCTGAACTTTTTTATGGTCATTGAATTCTTCCTTACATGATTAGTTTCTATCTCCTAAGCTACTTGAGTGACTTTTTTGAGCTAAACAGTTCTGGGTATATCTTAGAATAATTGCTGATGATTTTTCAAACCAGTTATTTAAGCATCAGGATGAGAATTTATATTGCCATCATCCACCTCATCCAATGTTCTCCATCTGTCCTCTGATTGCCTGCTGGTGAGCCACCTCTCTTTGGCTGCTCTGCTTCTCTCTGCTCTCTGCCTCTGTCTCCTGGAGCAGAGTATTTGCTGCATAATCACAGGCTTTTGTCTTTTTGATACCTTTGAAGTGTGAGGCGGGACTCAATCTACCTCACTGCATCCCCAGCTGATGGCTGTGCTCTCACAGCGATGACAGACCTTGAAAGAAAGCAAATAAACCTGGTTTAGATCAGCTTTAATTTCCTAATCCCGTGCTGACTTTTTGCCAGGTTTGCTGTGTCACCTCTCAAAACTCCGACGAGCGGGGTTCAAAAATGTGCAAGTTCAAGTAGGTATTTGAAGAAACAAGTCAAGGGGCACTTTTGCAGCTTCTCCCTTTGAAATGCATACAAATCAAGACAAATTTAGTTTGGCCACCGTCTTGACTGTGCTTCTAGTCCAATAACAAAGAATTAGATGCAGTGAAGAAATCCTGGAGCTGTTAACTCCTGAGATTTGTTTTGCTTTGGATGACTTAGTGTTTAATAACAAGGCAAATATGCATTTGGCAGAAAAGCAAAGGATAACAAGTGCAGTGTGCATGTTTTGAATTCCAAAGTGTACATACTGCAAATCTTAAGTTACTACAATTGTTTGCTCACTTACGCTTGGTGGTAAAGGCTTTAATAAATGTCTTCACCAAAAATGATTCTCCAAAATCAGGATTTTTATGCTGCTTACAGCAGAACGTCTAAACAAGCCAACTCAAACTGAAAAGCAGATGTGTTAACCTGAATGAATGCAGTAATCAGATGTATACATGACAGATTATTTCTTTATTTCAAAAATCTAATTACACTTCAATTCTATAAAAGAAATAAAGCCACTGAATTCCTATCAAAATCTTTATCATCCTGTTGAGACCATTGTCCATTCTGTAGAACATTTGGTGGAATTCTTCCAGGAAAATTACTCTTAAAAAGAATAGGATTTGGATTTGATGTGTGGACTCTATGTCCTTAAAATTCTCCTGAAACTTCTAGAGGAAGAAGAGAAATTCCAATTAAATTATTCAAACCATGGAGAGAAATACAGAATGTGCTATTTCCTTAATACAGGTTTACTTAGCTTTCACTGAGAAACTGAAATTAACTTTCTCTCTTTTGCTTTCCTATTATAATTTATTTATTAGTAAAAAATTTCCTTTCTTGCTTAAATAGTTTTTGCTTAGGCTGCTGTCTGTCTTTACTGTAGGAATCCTGCATAAAATATATGCAGCTGATTTTGATGAAGAAAAAAAGGTGTGAATAAACCCCTGTCCTTACAGGCACTTAATATTGGGCTGGGCAAGCACCTTCTAGGGACAGTAGGGCAAGAGGACAGGATATTCCTTGCAGTCACTTCCAGCTTATTTGTCTGACTGGTTTGTGCTCGATTCCCTCTCCCCCACAGCGCCCTATCTCCAGCTGGTGAACGGAAGGAACCGATGTGAAGGTCGCGTTGAGATCTACTACAGAGGACAGTGGGGGACAGTCTGTGATGATTTCTGGGACCTGCCCGATGCCCAGGTTGTGTGCAGGCAGCTGGGATGTGGCAGGGCCATCGCAGCTATAGGAAGTGCATACTTTGGGCAAGGCTCCGGCAACATCGTGCTGGACAACGTGAGGTGCAACGGAGATGAGAGGTCCCTGCTGCGCTGCAATCACACGGGGTGGAGGATACACAACTGTGCCCACTACGAAGATGCTGGTGTTGTCTGTTCAGGTGCTGTCACATTGTTCTTTTCTAAACAATTTTGCTGTAAAATGCACTCGATCTTGTATGTGTCAGCATGAGGGTATGCAGACATTCTCCTACTAGGCAACATTTCATTCATTCAAGACTAAAAGCTATACTAGATGTAGGTCTAACATTTTTTTCTGCTTCATTATGAAGAATTCTCTATCTGTGGAAGGGCACGCTCCCTCTGAAGAGGCCTGTTCACAGGAAGCACAGTCTGATCTTCCAATAACCCTGTGTTTTCACCCTGCTGACCCTGCAGAGCCAGCATGGACTCAGGTTTTCTCACTAGAGTGACATACAAACTGTGCTTACTCATCCACACAAAGCAATTTAAAACCCCAAGGATCAGATATATATTGCACTATGCAGAATATTAATTCTGTCTAATCAGCCAGCAGAGGCAATAAGGAAACAAATCAAAGTTAAAGTTATGTCTGATATCAGTTTATCAGGGAGGAGGTGAACTCTTAATGGATTCATTGTGGGCAACAATAATTTTACAGTCACAACCCACACTTTCATAGCTGACAATTCACTTTGCATTGTTTCCATATTTTTCAATTTTAGATCCATTAATACCTATTGCCTTTACAAATATCCATCCATTTTGAATAGTCTGTCACCTTGCTGTTTTCTCATTCTACTTTCCCATTATTTTTTAAGGTAATGTAGATAATTTGTATCTTATTTTCTTGAGATGATCGGGAACTGAGGCATAGCTGATGACAACTGGTTGTTCAGGTGTTTTATGTATATATTGCAGTTTTCCACATTTTCTCAGGGAGTAAAAGCCTGGTGGGCTGAATCCATGCTAGAAGACAATCCTACCTACACCAGTGCTTTTTAAGTCTCTATAAGTGCCATTTATTTGCACACCAGTACCTTACCCTGCTGTCCTCATCTGCAAATACCATTTAAAAGAAAAATTTTCAACTGGTTGTAACCCACCTCCACTCTATCCATCAACCCCAGATAAGATGGAGTTTGCCATCAGAATAATTTACCTTGATTTCACTTTGTCCTTAAGGAGCTGGGCTTGTAGATAACACACAGATGTACCCATTGCACAAGCACAGTCCTCATGTGTGGGGTGGTTTTCTTCTTGGTTCACAGAGGAGGCTGATGCAGCACCAACAACCTCCATGGCAGCAGCAACCTTAGCAATGGAGGCAGTATACGAGGAAATGGCAACATCCATGGAAACCATAACATCCCCAGAAACAATGACACCTCCAGCAGGGAGGATAATCTCAACATCAACAGCCCTCCCAGAGACGATGACATCCCCAGGGGAGCCAACCACCATGGTGCCATCGACCATCAGTGAAGAGCTGTCCTTCCAGGAGATGGCCACCACAGTGCCAGTGACAACCCTAGAGACAACGACCACCAGACCACTAACAACATCTCCAGAGGAGATGTCCCCTTCACCAGAGATGACCACCACAGTGCCAGTGACAACCCTAGAGACAACAACCACCAAACTACTGAAGGCCTCCCCAGCAGAGTTGTCCCCTTCACCGGAGATGACCACCACAGTGACACTGAGATCCTCACCACTGATGTTCAACCAACTTGGTACAACCACCACAGCAACAATGGCCACCACAGCAGAGGAGAGCACAGCAGGTAACCCTGTTCACTGTCATTCACCGCTCT
The DNA here is from genome assembly GCA_035583135.1 of Lophotriccus pileatus. Lineage (NCBI taxonomy): Eukaryota > Metazoa > Chordata > Aves > Passeriformes > Tyrannidae > Lophotriccus > Lophotriccus pileatus. Next base: position 32,195,669 of record JAWWES010000169.1, read on the forward strand.
CTTTAGTGTGCCTGAACTTCCTTTACAAGCCTGATTGTACTTCAGGAAGATTCCCAGAAAGGCAGAACAGAGCTCCTGTTTTTCCTCTTTAGTCCTCTCTTAGTGTTCCAGCTCTGCTTGTCATGTCCAGTGCCATATGCATTGTCACTGAACTAATGACCTATCTAACAGAGACGTCCAGTGCACCAAAGACAAGCACCATGCTCTCACCACCCTCCACAGCAGAGTTGTCCCCCTCAGTAGAGGAGACCACCACAGTGAGAGCACAGGAGAGCACACCAGGTAACCTTGTCCACTCTCACTCACTGGTCTCCTTAATGACCCTCACCTTTTTTCCAAGAGCGACCCTCAGCCGTGTCCTGTTCCCCGTGCCAGGTGCCAGCCTGCGTCTGTCGGGCGGCAGGAACGGCTGCGAGGGCCGC
>JAWWES010000169.1:32196190-32217676 GCA_035583135.1 Lophotriccus pileatus
TGTGCAGGCACAACGGCTGGGGAGTGCACAACTGTGGGCACGTGGAGGATGCCAGTGTCATCTGTGCAGGTGGGTGGCAGTGAAGGCAGCTGCATCTCTGGTGGAGTTTACAGCCTAACCCCAGTGTCCTGATCCCCTCCTCCCTGTGATCCCCATCCTGATACCCTGCATGCCCCAGGACCTTTCTTGTGAGCAACACATTTCACTTGTGTCTCTTCTTCCTTCACAGCCACAGCTCCTGCGGCCACCACACCACCTCCATCGGGTAACGCTCTTCTGTGTCTCCTCTCACCTCTCTAATTTGTGGGCTGTCTCCCTTTAGCACTTTTTTTTTTAATTTGTCTTTTACCTCTGTGACAGTTTCACTTTAAACTTGTGTGATGATTCCTAGACAGGCTGTGATGTCCCCTTGCCTTTCAGGGATGCTTATTTTGCAACCATGCTGATTGGCTGTGTCAAGCCATTTCCTTGCTGGGCAATTCAGCTGGGTCAGGGCCTAGGAAATATTGTCTAAATCTCCAATTTCTAACTACAATCATCAGCATTGGGAGAATGGTGGCCAAGTATGGCAATGTGCAATCTAAGGCACTCCTGCTTACTAGAGCTCTTTTATATTTTTGCCTTAGAAAGCAGATTTGAGATTTAGAGCTTGACCATTCACAGTTCAAAATAATATGAAAGTGAATTTCACTAGAGCCTCTCCTGTCTGATCAGAGGAAGAATCAGTGTCTGGGTGCAACTGATGCTCCCAAGCTTGGAATAGCCTGTGAATCCCAAAATCCTGAGGCAGGGAGGCATGTATTGTACTGGTGGGTGTCTCTGTGGAGGACTGTAAAATGGATTGTCACCTGTACATGTCTCATCTTGTAGCATTTAAGTTCAAAGCTTGTGTTCACCTCCCTACAGAAAGGATTTAGGATTATCTGTGTTTTTAACGAGAATTATGTCATTCATGCTGGCAGGAACACAAAAGCTTTTTGCAGTTATGTTTGTAGGAGAAATGTGAATATTTAAGACTTTCTCCAACAGCCTGGAGTGCTTATTTCAATCTGAGACCATTTAATTACAGAGTTTCCTAGAAGACTAGCAACTCATTTACCCTCCAAAGTCCTTAGGGGAATAAAGAGAAGCAGCAGAGTAACTAAGGGGAGGGTGTTTGCTGAGGAAGGTACTTCCATTTAGACTGCCATGACACCACCCAGAATCAGACCCTGATTCTGTAAAAAGGAGAAGAGATCAGAGCTGAAAGCATCAAGGTGTTTCCAGCCCAACCTGAAGAGGGTAGTCTGACACCACAGACATGACAGGGAATTCCAAATCCAACACAAAGATAAAGCTTAAGGAAAAGAACAAATATTTGTTTTGATTTGGCTCATACAGAATATCACCCACAGCCAGCAGGGGACCTGCTTCTCCACAGCTACAGATGAGATGTACAGTTCAAGTGCATTTTTGCAGAGGTTACTGTAAGTAAATTCTCTTCCATTTCTTTCTGCAGCACCTTATTATTGTGGTGGCTCAATCTCAGATTCCTCTGGGATGGTGCAGAGTCCCTTCTACCCTGGAAGTTATCCAAACAATGCCGACTGTGAGTGGGAAATACAAGTCGAGAGCAACTTCCGTGTTACGCTCACGTTTAGAGATATTGCGTAAGTAAAATACCGATTCCCTTCACAAATAACAAAGCCAGAACTTACTTGAGAAGTTTGAAAGCTTACCTCAAACAGACAACCCTCCTAATTTTAAAGATACTTTCAATAACACCCAGCAGTTGGAAGACCAGATCAAAACCTAGACTACTACAGTATTTTTTGCTCACCATTTTCTGCTACCGCTACATACAAACCAAATGAAACCTCTCCTGAAGGATTTCATCACATGTTAGGCAGTGAAATCAGAGTTTCTGGGATGGATTTAACAAAGTGCTGCTGTTTCTTCACCAGGATGCAAAGCAGCACGTGCCAGCACGACTACGTTGAAGTCTATGACGGGCCTCGACACTCTTCCCCACTTCTTGGGAGAATCTGTTCTGGTTCCTTCCCCACATTTGTGTCCTCTTCAAACATGATGACCGTTCGCTTTCACAGTGATTCTAGAGACTCCTTCAGAGGCTTTCAGGCTCACTACTCCTCCATCCCAGCAGATCACAACAGCAGTAAGTCCTCAGCTAGTGTCTCTCAACAGACAAGCTTATTTATCGCTTTTGTTTGCAAAATAAGTATTTGTGTAAATTTAAAGATATTTACGGAAATCGAATGATGAACCATAATGGGTTGGGGTGTGAACTGCCTGACTTTTAAATTAAGAAAACATCCCTTGGCTCAGTTGCAACATTTAAGCACTAACAAATTCCCGAAGTCACTAATATATCGTACCTCCTTCTTCTGCCAGCCCTTCTGTGCCTGCCAGATTACATGCATGCGGTGGTGAGCAGGGACTACCTGCAGTCTCAAGGCTACTCGGCCCAGATGGTCACCCTGAACGACAACCGCTGTAGACCAACAATCACCCCACAGGAGGTTGTGTTCAACATTCCCTACGACGGCTGCGGGACGATACGAGAGGTGCGTTCACCGGGGCGGGCTCTGAATTGCAGGACCCGCTGTGAGAGGAGTCACAGAAAGGCCATTGTGGCCAGTGAGAGCTGGAGGTTTTAGTGCTTTAGCTTTCCAAGCCTTAGGGAATATCTGTGCTTAATAAGAAGGATCTTCCAGGGAGGAAAACATGGGAGAGAGCTATATGAATTTTCTGTGATCTAAAATAGATGTAGTCCTCTAAGTGCACAGGATTGGGATGCCCGTGGTCTACACAACTGGTGTTTGTACAGATGAGTTGGCTCTGCCTTGGATTTGACAGAGTCTTTCTCCACTGAATTCTGTTTAATTACATACTTTGTGAGCAGAAAAGATCAACATCAAGCCCCTTGATTTAAAGCGTGTAAGGTGAACTTACATCTTTAAAATGCCTATTTAAGCTTACCAAACTTTAGAACTTACACAGAATGTGACAAAAAAGCAATTCCTCATTTTAAATTGCACATTAAACAGGAGAACAACGATACGATCAACTACTCCAACACGATCAAAATTGCGTCTTCTGGGTACCTAATCAAGAGGAAAAAGAATATCAACTTACATGTCAGCTGCAAAATGCTGCAGAAGACGTGGATGCAAGTAATGTACACTGCTGAGGACACTGTGGACGTGAACGAATATCAGTTTGGAAGATACAACATGAACATCACCTTTTACGATTCCTCAGCGTTCTCGCGGCAAGTCCGCAACTCGCCGTACTTCATTGACTTGAACCAAAACTTGTACCTTCAAGCTTGTCTTCACAGCTCAGACACAAACCTGAAGGTGTTCGTGGACACGTGTGTGGCATCGCCTGATCCTCGTGATTTTAACACTCTGGCCTATGACATAGTCAGGAACGGGTAAGAGATTTCTTCAAGCTGTTAGAAGCACACCTGTGATCTGCATTTGTTTAAAAGGATAGAACCAGTCTGAGTTGGGTTACAACAGACTGTTAAAAGGGGTCTTTGATTTTTTTTTTTTATTTTAACAGCATGAGCCTGGAAATAAGAAATTATATTTAGACCTTACTAACATTTCATTTCAATTACTTCATCTTTGTCCTATAAGCAAAATTCAAAGCAGTGGGAGAGACGTCAATGAGGCAGTGAAAACTGGCAGCAGGAACCTGTAATCCTAGGAGTTTAATGTTTTAGTAAAGCCAGGTCAAGCATTAGACTAACTTTTTTATGCCTTGCACAGCACAGATATTAGTAAGGGTCTGTTCTTCCTTCTTCTTGTAGTGTCTTCCTCGGGCGGAAAAAAAAGGAGGAGTTGTCAATGCTCTATCTCCTTCATAGGACTTAAATAAGTCTGTATTTTTAAAGTCTATCTGCTGTGCAAGTTGCATTTGTATCCCTTTGTTTTCAGTATCTATGATGTAGTTTAGTTTTAATCTATTGTATTTTTGCAGGAATGTGCCCCTGTGCATCCATGAAGACTAACCATCCTTTTTCTTTGTTCCTTTCTAGGTGTCCCAGAGATCCTTCCTACGCCACGTTCCACTCCCCTTCCAGCCACTTTGCTCGGTTCAAATTCAACGCCTTTGAGTTCATCAGCCGCCACCCCTCGGTGTACCTGAAGTGTGAGCTGATGGTCTGCAGGCTCGGGGACTATTCCTCCCACTGCTACCGGGGCTGCACCGGCAGGGCCAAGAGAGACACGAGTCCTGTCGAGGAAAAAGTGGACGTGGTTGTCGGGCCAATTCGGCGCCGAGAAGGGGCTGCTCAGAGTGGGAGTACTACTAAAGCCAAATAAATGCCTCTCCCATTTGCTCTGAGGTGACTTCAGGCCCCAGGAAAAGCCACAGCTCTGCATTGCTGACACCTGTCGCTGAAATCTGCTTCTGCCAACTTTGCCGTAAAAACGAAGCAATCAGCTCCGTGCAACCCCCCTATTTTTACCTGCATATTTAAAATCTGTAACTGCTTTGGCTGTTCAAAAGGTGAGATTGCCTGTAACCCATTTTAGTGTTGTAACTCCTTGAATTTAACTAATTAGTTACAATCTGCTTGCGTAATGGCACTTGGGGACATGGTTTGGTGATGGACTTATCTCTGCTAGTTTAGTGGTTGGACTCGGTGGTCTTGAAGGTCTTTTCTAGCCTAAGTAATCCATGATTCCATGATGGCCAGCTGGGAGCAAACACCCAGTCCCCTTGAGAAACATTTCATTCCCTCAGTTGTCTTCTGCTTAAGAGGTTGACTTTTCAGTTGTCATCCCTGCCTGTCCAAATAGTTGAGAGAAATGAATCTGTGAGAAGATCACTTACTTCTGATTTCAGCCTGAAAATCGGGAGCCTGTTGTGCCCTGATCTTTAATATACTGAGATCAAACTCCACCAGCTTCCCCTCGTAGGGTTGGGCTCTTCTGTGCCTCCACCTGCTGCTGACAGCTCCCTCACACTGGTTGTTAGTGCTGCCTCCATCCTGGCAGCTGCAGTTTTTGTTCTTGGTGGTTTTATTGCAAGAGCAGCACTGAAGAAACTGCTTTCACTTGGGATAATGTCAGATCAAAGGTCAGCACCACCCACCAAATGACTACAGGGCAAACATCACGTGTCACCAGCCGCCAAAATGCTTCACTGATGACAGTCACACATGTGCCATTTGTAGGAAGCCATGATATCTTTACCTAACAATGAATCCTAGCCTGCTACAGTGCTTAGAATAGCTTTGTAATCCTAACATCTCTTAAATAGTCATCTCAAATAATTTCAATAGCCATGCCACAAGCTGTTTGGTACAACCATTTTAGCATTTTTCTCCTCCTCAGTTCTCTTCTCACATCAGTCTAAAACCATCTACCTAAAGCCTCAAAATTTTGTGAGTTGGACTGAAAATGTGAACGAGGTAGCAATAAATATTTCAAGGTTTATTAGAAGGAGGGAAGATTTAATTTGGGGAGAGTGGGTCTTGTCTGGAAAGGAACTGCAAAAACTGATCTTACCACAGCAACTGGAATTGTGGCTATGCAATATTCTAATTATTTTGAGCATTGCTTTTAATGCTAAAATTCTTGTTGAAATAATAATGGGCCTGTGCTTATCTAATGCAGAGATTTCCTAGCCAAAAGTAATCAGTTTTGTGAGCAGTGCAATTTACAATCAAAAGAAGGAATGTTTACAAAGAAATAAATCTATTTTGTCTTTCAAATTAACGTCTCTGTGCTTAAAGTAACAAACAGATGTTTTACTGTGTTGAAGAGTGTGATCTCTTGGATTAAAAATTCCAAGAGATGGAGTATTTGGCTTTCCAGTATTTGACATTCTGCCCATCAGTTGAAACACTTCTACATGATGATTTGAAGAGGTGTGAGGTACCTCTGCTGTGTGTAAGTGTTGGACACAGCTCTCTGTGTGTGGCTACAGCAAGGAATTTCAATGGCAGTAAACTGTAAAGAGTGGGTAAAAAAAAATTAAATAAAGTTTAGCAGGAAAAGAAAAAAAATACCCAAACATCCCAGGGAAGGCCTTGAAATGCTTTCTGGTTCCTCCCTGATGATAGATGCCTCACAGAAGGCATTGTGCCACCTCCTCCTTCATCACAGGGGCTCCTGCTCAGCCAGAGCATCAAAAGCATCAAAAAGAGGGATCTTCCCAACAGACATTTCTCCAACTTGCTGAGACAATCCCTTCTCACGCTTAAGGACACTCAATATTGAAATCAGCATCACCACAGAAAAGGCTTCCCACAATGTCTGTCCTCAGTGTTCACTGTCACTGGCCAAGCCCTTGAGTTCTTACCCTGTCCCTCCCGGCCGTGGGGAGGAATTTTTTCTGCTTTCTTTTTAGATGCACTTTTTAGTTGAAAATTGATGTTTTCCCCTGTAAGTTTTCACTTCTATAGATTGAACAAATCCAAATTCAAAAGGTGTTTTGTTAAAGATGTTTGCTGAATCACACAATCTAATCTAAAGGCTTGTATCAGTTGGAAGCCTTCCCACTGAGACACATCCTGACCCAGGTAAAACCATAAATCTCCCCCAAGAGATCAATTCTCAGCCAGAAGAGATTCCAGTTCTCACCAAAATGTCATTTAAAAGTTGAAAGACATTTCATATCTGCTTTCCAGAAGGGTTTGGTTCAATTTTTATTACTTTTGGCTGCTGATCACAAAATTATTTAATTTTTTTTTTCCCCTGCGTGGTTGTATGCTTTGTGGTTGTGAGGAGTTTGGGTTCTCAGGACTTACCCAGCTTTTCAGAATGTCTTGTGTGCACTCACAGATCAGACTGAAATATGCTGGAAATGCAAACACCCAAATCCCCCATAAACTTTTATCACTGGTGCATGAAAACATGAAAAGCAAGACCTGAGATTTTTGCCTTTCATGTCCTGGTTAAAAACACAAAGAATTCAAGCCAAAATGTAAACTGAATTTGTTTATTTGGTCTTTTGTTTTGTTTTTTTTTGTTTATTTTGTGTGGGATCAGTGTTGTGCCAGTCTGGTGCCTGCAGGTACAAGGATGTCAAGAATCAGGAGCATCTGTTTTTTAAATGAGCTTTCTGGGCACTGCTCATTGTTGTCACCTCCTCCTTCCCTCCAGGAAGACACACCATCCATCATTTGACAGCTTTTTACTTTGAATAACCCTCTGATTTTGGTGTTAGATTACTTCATATCTTCCTGGTGTGCCTGTCATGACTGAAAGATGTAGTCAGTAGTTCACCCAGTAGTAAGTGCTGAACTAACCATCTCAGCACCAGCTGAACACATTTGCAGCATCAGGAGTCCCTTACAAGTACCAACCTAGTGACTGATTTACACCACTGCCCCAGTTTTGGCTGGGACAGAGTTAATTTTCTTCCTAGTAGCTGGTACAGTGCTGTGTTTGAATCCCTAGCAATTTGGTTTCAAACACACACATATTTTTTAGGAGATAATTGCACAGGGTCTGTGGGTTCCCAGTGTTACAAGACCACCTTTGTGGCCAGCACTGGGTTTGAAGCAAAGCTCAGAAACAAAGTCACTCTTTGCTTGTTTGTCTGCTGAATTTCCTGTGCTTTGCTGTCCTGTTTATCTTTCTATTCTAATTTTGGATTATGAAGCAGATCATTCAGCTCTGCAGCCCTCCTTCCCAGGAACCCACTAGAAAAATATTTATAATGGGGTATAAATAAACATTGTTTTGTTTCTGCATCTTGTAGCTAGAAAGCACATTCATCTTTCAGTTGTTAATAACAAATCCTCATGCAGACTGAGATTTTAAAAAGCCAATTAGGGTTTGCAGGGTATGTGCAAGAGACAAGATTTTTCTTGCTTTCATTATTTCCCCCCCCATCCTTTCCCATAGAATCCCACAGATGTTCATTGACACCAACCTGAATTAAGCAGCTAAGCATAACCTTCTGCCCATAGTTTGGGCTTAGGGGTCCTTTAATGCCTGAGCCCAAAAGCTTGCACCAAATTCCAGTTTAATGACTGGAGATTACCCTCTGGAGATCACTTCACTTGCCTCATAATTTGATTTTTTTTTAATTAACTCTATCAAACTCACCAACTCACCACCCAGTTTTAACAGGGTTGCTCTAGGCTCTATCCTGAATGTTAAATGCCTTTTGTTACAAGCAGAATGTATTTTCCTTATTTATCTGCTTTTTTGTTATTTTGGTAGTTTATTTATCATGTATTTATTTATGATACTATTTATTTGTGGGGTTTTGTTTATTATTTTATGTATTATTTATTAACCTGGCACAGGTTGCCCAGAGAAGCTGTGGCTGCCCCATCCCTGGAAGTGTCCAAGGCCAGGTTGGATGGGGTTTGGAGCAACCTGGGCTAGTGGAAGGTGCCCCTGCCCTGGCAGGGGGTGGCACAAGATGATCTTCAAGGTGCTTTCCAACTCAAACTCTTCTAGCATTCTATTTTCTTGGGGTTTTTACTTTATTTTTTTGCCTGTTTGGCAGTGTTTATCTAAATGGGAAAAACAAAGGAGACATTAAAATTCTCACAGCGCTTGTGTACCTCAGATTTTCTCTCTCAGATCAAGAACCACGACACAAAAAGTCTATTTTCACGACATCCCTCCTGGCTGAGGAGACTCAGTGACCCATCTGCGTCACTGGGAGCGAGATTTGTTTTCATTTCCTAGAACAGCACTTGGATCACCTCTTTTGCCCTGAATCACCGGGGACCCATCCAAGCAGATTTTTTTCTTCTTCTTTCTCAAATAAGTGGATTAGTCACAGGGTGTAATGTAGAAATTATTAGTACTGCTGCTGTTCCAAAGCCTGAACGACTGCCATCTCTATCTTGGTTTTTTTTCCCCCCAGTTTTCAGGAACTATAGTTTCAAAGGGATGAGTTCTCTCTTCCCTCCTAGTGATCGATACTGAGGTGTTTCTGAAGCATTTGGCATTAGTTGTTCCCATCTTCCACTGCTAATCCTGGATGCAAGCAGGGCTTTGTTCCACAAGATATGATGAAAATTGAGTTATGTTGATATGAGGGCTCTGTTCTTTCATGAAGGGAGGGGTGAGGGAGCATGACTTAATACAACCACCTGGAAGGAGGTTGCAACCAGGTGGAGGTTGGTCTCTTCTCCTGAGCAACAAGCAACAGGACAAGGGGAAGAAGCCTGAGGTTGTGCCAGGGGAGTTTTAGTGTGGATATTAGGGAAAATTTCTTCACAGAAAGGGATGGTCAAGCTGGAACAAACTGCCCAGGGCAGTGGTGGAGTCCCCATCCCTGGAGGGATTTAAAAGCCGTGTAGTTGTGGCACCTGGGGACATGGATCAGTGATGGCCTTGGCAGTGCTGGGGGAGCACTTGTACTTGATGGTCTTAGAGAGCTTTTCCAACCTAAATGATTCTCTGTGGCAAAGCCAGGCCTTCTTTCCAAAATGCTGGATCCTTCCATCCCTTGTTGCAGGCTCAGAAAGCCACCTGGGAAGCCCCAGAAGCTTCAGCTTCTTTTTCAAGCTCTTGGGCGAGGGCAGTGTTCATTGGAGAGCTGCACACTCAGCATGTAGAGCAAACACTTGATCTGAGCCTTGCCAGTGTGAAACAAGCCTTCCTTGTTTCAGAACTTCCCTGGATTTCTGCAAGGAATGCATTGTTGGGGAAGACAAGTGGGGTGCTCTCTGCCAACACTACAAGGATTCATCCAGGCATCACAAGAGATGCTTCCCAAGGGCAGTGAAGTCTGACAGCTGGGATGACACTTGGCAGATCAAGATGAAAATTAACTGTTTGAAATGCAGGCTGTAATTTGTACAGTCTTTAGTGGTTTCTGGCATTGCATTTTTGAAAAAAAAAATAGCATTTTTTTTCCCAGCAGAAAAGGCAGCCCATTGCTCTGGAAATGCTTTCTCCCTGGCTGGTTCCTCTGGGCCAGTGGCTGCCTTGGGATATGCCAAGGGGAGGGTTTAACAGTCCCACAGAAGAGAAGGACTTCAAACAGTAATTACTCCAAAAAAAGAGAAGGTATTAGAAACAAACTCTCAAACAAACAAAAGTCTAGAATGCTTTTAGAAGTTAAAAGTAATTCCACTTTATGAAATTACATGGGCCATGGCTGCTCTTTCAGGTTCTTGCCTTCCAGTAACATTTCCTCTGTAGCATTCAAACATCCCTTGATTTTATTTTGATTTACCTTGGATTTTTATTTCAGTGACTACGTTGTCTCATTTACACAGTTTTTTATCACTAACACTTTAAAAATTCACATTTTCCCTTCACTCATAAACTGATGTGTTTCAAAACCGCTGTGACTCCTGTTGTAGACATGTAATAGTCTAGAAACAAGGCGCAATAATCTGCCTCTTACTGTTTCAGTAATGTTTTTAGCACAAGGTGCAATGCCCCATTTCCTAGATAGCTGAAAAATGCTCCCCTGAACCAGAAGACACGTTTCTGAGGAGCATTATGCCCCTCCTCACAGCCATATTGTTGCCAAATCTCTGTCCTAAGCAGAGTGCTTCCCTCTTTTTTTTTCTTTTTAATCAATATTTGACATGGCAAACTTCCATCCAACCAAGATGCAAAATCTTTCAGAGCATTTTAGCCAGTGTCACTCAGGGTCCATCCAACACTGTTATACTACTATCACACTCCTTTAATCACCTGTAATCTCTGCTAACCAGTTCTATTTGCTCACTATCAAGGCCAGGGAGGAGCACCCCAAAGCAATCCCGAGGCACATTCTGCCCTGACAGAACCAACAAGCTTTCACACAGGAGACTCTTCACGAACTCAAGGCCCTAATCCCACATATCTCACCTCCACAAAGCTCCTATTGAATGCCTGCAGATCATTTATTTGAGTGAGATGATCAGGATAAACCAAATCCAAAGGTTTAGAGTCACGACTCCTTTGCAGCCCAGGGGCAGGAATCAACAAGAAGGAACCAGGGCTGTGTCAGAGCCCTCTGAAGAAGGATATGCCATGATCTTCTGGCCATTCTGGGTCCTCATCCAAATTTAACCCTGGCAACTTTTGTTAATGTCTGTCAGCTGGTAAAAGGGATTTCAAATTGCCCCACAATGACACCGTAGGTCTGCTGGCATTAATGAAATTACTCTCTACACCTTCCCTGGAGACAAAAGGCCTAGACAGAATCCAGTAGCCCCCATGATATACTAAATCAGCTTGAGAATATTCCAGGATTTTCATTTAGTGTTTTGGCAGCCTGTGAAGTCTTATCTCCTTCTCTGCACTGGGAAATGCACTTTTCATTCCAGCACCAAGAAACATTTTCCTGGATGATGTTTAGTTCCCTGTGGCAAATGCTCTCCTGGAGGGTGGCTGGCACAGGATGGTGGCAGAAGGAAGATGATGGTGTGCTTTTCTCAGGTCCCTTTGGCATGGCTTTATTTCTTTTATATAAAATTTTGAATTGTGTAAATTGCCAATTTTGTAATTGGCCTGAGGCAAGGCTTATGGGAACAAAGCCAGCAGAAAGGCTGCTCAGCACTTTCAGAGAATGAGGTATAAAGTCCTCATCACTTGCCAACAGGTACCACAAAGGTCTATCATAGTGCTTGTTCTCCTGCTGACAATTCATTAATTAATTTCTCCTGAAATGCAACTGAAGCTGCTAAGACAACAATTTTCATGTTGTTCATACTTTCCTATTTTTAATCCACAGCTTCTAGAAGGGACAGGACATCTGGTGAGTCCTTGAGAACTGGACTTCTCAGTGAGGAATAATGAAGAAAGCTTTTCTCCAATTAATTTTATCTATGACAAAGTCAAAGTAGGCAGGAATCGTGCAAGGGTCCTGCTGAAGTCCTCTACAGGGACCTAATAATGCACAAAAAAAATCCTAGAGTTTCATGCTGGCACAGCTCCCAGCGTTTTCTCCAGAGAAACGTTAGTGAATTTACCTAATCAGTTTTGTTTCCTGAGTTAAACACTCCTCGTGAGAAGGGGCATCAGAAGGAGCCAATTAATCTAAATCAGTGGAAGCACTGGCTCAGGGTTCTCCTCTCTCCTCTACTGTGATTTGAGCTTTTTTTAACTTTAATTTGGGAGTTGATTGGTTTGGGGGTTGCCCGTTTATGTGCTGGTTTGTATGTTATTTCTGTGCACTTTTTAATCAACAATGCAGCGATTATTGTTATGTAGAGATGCCTCTGAATTAAAATCCTGAACACTTGTTATGGTCTCCCCAGTCCCTACAGAGAAAAAGCTCTAAATAGAAATGTATCTTTCCACAATGAATTTTATTCTTCACAAGAATCAGACTTAGATTGTGCACTTCAGTCCACGTGTCTTACTGCATGGATTTTACTGCCAAAATCTACTCCAGTGTAAAGGCAGTGTTGGTGACACCTCCATCCCTGGCACCCCCAGTGCACTAAAAAGCCACTAAAAGGTTTGCAATGACAAATGTTTAAAGGGTGCTGGAGGTACTCTGTGTGACCCTGGCCCGTGGTACCTGCTGAGGTCAAAGGGATTTGTTAGGACCTGAGAAAACCCCTCCATTAAGACCATTGTCCACATGGAAGGGAAAAGCAGGAAAAGCTGCAAGAATGCAGCACGTGCCAAGGTAAGCAAGGTGTGTTGACACGAAGCCTTAGCTGGGCAGCAGGATGGAATGACCTGTCCTACCATGAGTGCATCCAAGGTCACCAACACCCCCTGACTCTGGCATAGCCTGCACCTCTGACAAAGAGTTTTCCCTCACAGGGGTGGACTGAGGCTTCCAGAAAGCCAGACCCAGCACTCAGTACCCAGTTTTGTCCAAAGAAGATGGCTTTAGATGGAAGGTTTCCACATTACCAATAAATTAACCCTAAACAGGGGGAACCTGTTTGCAGGTTATGTTATCAGAGATGTGATTCTCTTCACCTGGGATTTGCCCTTTTTCTCTGATCATTCCTTGGCATACAAAAATACCTTTCACTTCAGAACTTTTATTGGGCTTGGATTTAGTGGAATGGTTGGCAGTGTTTGTGTGAGAAATACACATACAGGAGAAACAGCCCTAGTTTATTCCTTCAAAAGTACTTCAGTCAAATCCTTCACAACTGTTAGACATGAGAGCTACCAGGTGTTGTGGATTATGATCTCTGTAAGGGATAATCAGGGAAGAGCTGCAAGGGAAGATGAAACAGGTGGATGTCTCAGATCAGCCAGAGTTTCTCCCCGTCTCCACCTGGGCAGAGACACATCCCCCAGCCTTGGCAGGAGAGGTAAGGAATGGAAACAGCAGTCCTGCTCTTTCTGGATGTCTCTTTTGCATGTGTTTTCTTCCCTCTCTCCTTGCTTCTAAAGGTATTTGCTGAAGTGGAGGCCTCTTTACAGGCTCCACAACAGCACTGAGGTGTCGGAGCGTCTTTCCCAGCCCCGTGCACACTTCCCAAGGACAGTGCCTCGCTGCCCTCCGGTGGCAGCAGCCTCCAGAACAGCCTCATTTTCCCTCTGCTTTTAGCCCCTTTAGCCTCAGAGCCATGTGGCTATTATACCACCAATTTTCCATAAAAATCAGGCATTTAAATGCCTTTGGTGAGTTCACTTCTATTTGCAAATGCTGGAGGAGCTGCAGAGCAGGGTGTAAAACGTGTACCTCTGTCTGTGTGTGCTCACCTACATCCCACACTTCAGGCATGCCCTTTCCCCAGTATTCAGATGCTGCATTTCACCATAGAAAATACACACTGAAACTCATATGCAGTCAGAAAGGGCTGGGGAAAAAAAGCTATTTGCAGAGAGGGGCAGTTTTGCCAGTGCAACAATACTTCACTCTAAGAAGGAAGATTAACACCCAACCACCAGCATAAAGTTACTTCATGATAGACAAATGCTGCTTGTTTTCTGTGAGCAGATTTTGATAGATTTCTCTAAGAAAATGTTCTGGGAAACAGCTTTGCTCTTCCAAGACCACAAAGGTCAGCCCTACTGTCATCACTGCTGGTTCCTGCCACACAGGATTAGTCTGCTTGCTTACCTTGGGACTGAAATCTTACCCCTTCCTCTCTAGTCATAGAATCATACAATGGTTTGGGTTGGAAGGGACCTTAAAGCTCCTGTAGTTCCAACCCCTGTCATGGGCAGAGACACCTTCCACTACACCAGGTTTCTCAGAGCTCCATCCAACCTGGCCTTGGACACTTCCAGGGATGGGGCAGCCACAGCTTCTCTGGGCAACCTGTGCCAGGGCCTCACCACCCTCACAGCCAAGAATTCCTTCCCAATATCCCATCTAACCCTGCCCTCTAGCAGTTTAAAACCATTCCACCTTGTCCTGTCCTCCAGGGCCTTGTCCAAAATCCCCTTCCAGCTCTCTTAGAGCCCCTTTAGGCACTGCAAGGGGCTCTAAAGTCTCCCTTAGAGAGACTCAGGAATGCTGGAAAAGCAAATATTGATGCTTCTTCTTATTCAAGATACTTGCATTCAGTCATATTCCCCATTCCTTCTCTTCCTGTGTCGAGACTTCAAATAGAGCTGCACTGAAATGCCACTGATTAAGGGCTTAGTTTGTGAATAGATTGGCTGCCTACAACTAGATAATGTGAATTACTTCCCCACTTTCCATTAAGATCCATTCTCCTGCTGCATGGGATTTCTTGGGCAAGTAACTTTACTGCTGAGCACACTGTTTGGCTGAGTCAGCAGACAGACACAGCTATTTCCACAGGAATCTACCCTCCCTAGGCAGAATATTATTCCTAGGAAATTACTACCCACCACAATGTTCCAGCCCAGCTTAGAGCTATATGGAGAAAAATATATTGATAAGGATCTACCATAAACCCACTGAGTCACTGCAGGAAATTATGCTGAATTCAAGCAATATACACACAGAGAAGTGGGAGTTTAAGAAAAGTGTTCATGGAAAGAAAGAATTGGTGTTCACTTTTAATTCAGATAAGAACATTTTGATTTGGGTTTTAACTCTACATGAGACTCATCTCCTCCCTGACAGTACAGAGGGAGGCAAAGCAGGAGGCATCCTCAGGGGTATCAGAGGCCATGGTGGTGCTGACACCACCCCCTCGTGCCAGGGAGAAGGCTGTGTGGCTGGAGGGATCCTGCCACATCCAGGGCCTTGATAGAGGACAATCTTATCCAGCTAAATTGGATGGTCCTCCTGGGTAGGATTCCCTGTTTCCATGCAAGTCACCTAATCTGAAAAGATGCCACGAAAACAGGTGGCAAAGTATATCCAGCATGACCTAGTGTGTATTTCCACTCCATGATGACTTTATTTCATGCATTCTCCTAGTCCTTTATTCGTTTGTATTTATAATGGCATCACAATATCTTCTGCCTCATATCTTTTGATAACATATCCCTGGACAGCAGCATAAAACCCTGTTACTAATGAAAAATATGTTGATAGAACCTTTTTGCCCTGCCTTGTTCCATTTTCTTTGGTTGCTGTAGCTCTTCTTACCCAACCTCATCTTGGCCAATATCTCTTACACCTATTTTTTTGTCTGGGGGTGCAAGTGAGGGGGAGAGAACTGGAGATCCAAACCACACTGAAGGGATCCACTCCCAGGCTAAAGAGGAGACAGAAAAGTAAAAAAACAAACAAACATAGAAACTGCTTCTTACAGGAACAATTTGTGGCAGACAAAGAGAATTTGTTTGAGACTGTCCTGACATTTTTAGGGTGCTAATCCTCTGGCACAATTCTTGCACCAATTTAATCTGGTTTAGTGTGGTTGTAAACTGGAAACTGTCTTAATGGGTAGCATGAGAGTCCTTACCAAACAGCCTAATCTCCAAAAGTAAATCACAGCTTCCTGGAACAACCACATCATCAGCACAAGGGCCACAGAGGTGTTTGGGAAGGTCTCTGTCACCTGGATCTCCTCATCCGGGTGTCTGGATGCACCCTGAGAAACGAAAATACCCAGTAAATCACTTCCTTGGCATCGATCTGGAAGCCCAGGAGGAGAGATCAAGTTGCACAACACCCACCCACCCCTCTTTGATGCAGCCCAGAGCCCACTCAGTATAAATTGGGCAGCTGAGCTGGGTCAAACCAGACCACCACGAGCAAAATGGACCCTCAGGTGCGTCTCACCTGGCTGCTTCTGCTAACCACCACTCTTCTCTCTGGACCAGGTACTGCCTCTACAGTTTTTTCTTGCTTGCAGGGGGGGAATGTTACAGGCAGAATCATTTACTAATACAGGCTGGCTTGCTGGGAAGTGTGGCAAAGATTCTCCTAGAATATCGCTGGTGAGCTGTGGTACCACAGCACTGATGGTTTAATTTGACTTCTAATTAAAAGATTCAGTCCAAATACATGGGTTATGTTCAAAAATACTTGTATTTTAAAGTACAGAAGATAATACATATTATATATAATATGCATAATATATACAACATGTATGATATTATATTAAGATAGTGTATTTAAAAACATAACCCATGAAGGTGATGGACTGAAGAAGGATGAAGAATATTTTTTTGTCTCTCCTCTGTGATGAGAATAGTTTGTGCAAGTGCTCTCTAATCATTCACCTTCTAATATCCTAACTTTAATTAAATTTCTTCTGCACTGTACATTTTCAAATGTAGAGAGAGAAAAAGAAACACAGAGCAGTCTGTCAGACCCAGATGGAATTATATTCTACTGCAGTGACATCCTCCTTCAAACTTCAAACAATAATCCCAAACATCTCCTGTAATCTTGCTTGTTTAAATGAGATACTTTGAGCTTTAATTATCAGCCTGAGCACCAAGCAAAAAGTCTTGCCAATTCCTTAAAAAATAAGTAATTTCATAGAGTGTGGATTAAGTGTTGGTTACATTGAAATATTCAAAAAATAAGAGCAAAGAAAGACAGCCCAGAGGGAAGGTCAGCATCAGAGAGTACAAAGCTGCATTTCAAAAATGTGACCAAATCCCAACACTTCAGCAATAATATAATCTTGGTCCTTATTCCATAAGTTTCTCCTTGTCTTTGATTTGACCTTATGTAGACTGGATTAATTTTGACTGTAAAAACCCCTTAGGATCCTATCTTTTAGAATCACTAAAATTAAAGTCTGTGAAAGTGAGTGTCTGGAGATCAAATGCCAATTTGAAAAGGAAGTAAAGAAAAAATCCCCAAGTGAAATTTCCCCTGATTTTAGTGAATGAATCAGGCACGGGTTTTCAGAGCTTGCCAATTCCGAAAGAGCAAGTATCTCATTTTTAAAAGCTGCTATTTGAAAACATTGCTCTGACCCCTGGCAGCCTAAATCCTTTCTCCTTTCATGGATGCTTGTAGGGTTTCTAAGGTATTTATGTGACTAAGACTACAGATGATCAAATCCACACATCTGATTATCAAATCAGACCACAGGTTTGTATCTTCTTTTGGAAGACCATTTCATCCTCTGGTATCTGAACCATGATGCCACAGGCTGGTTTAATCAACCATACATTTTGTTCTATAATATAACATTTTATGTAGTATATTCTTCACTGCAGAGTTAGGCAAATCTAGGTTTCACATGGAGATCTGAGCAGGCATTTGCAGAGATTTAAGCTATAATGTGCTGTCAGAGAAATCAAGTGTCACATTCTGCACTGACAAATGGTCCACAGCCTGCCCTGCTCCTGCAGCAGTCACACATGGCAAAGGTAAGGAACCTTTCCTGCAGCCCCAGGGAAGTTTGGCAGAGCTCAGCCAGGGGTAAAGGTACGTGAGGATAACTGGTGTCAGATCCCTTTGCTCTTTGTGCTGCCATGAAATAAGATTATCTGCAGCCATCTTCCAATGAGCCATGAGACGACGGAACAGACTCACCTCCACCTCTCCTGCCTCTTTTCATAGGGGAATCGCAATATTTTTTTCACAGTGTTCAAGCTCAAAGCATCTCATTCAACCACAGGATTGCCTTGAAAACACACCACATGCCAACACCTACTGTATGGAACAGGAGGAATTTTTTCCCAGAAAGGTTTGTCAAGCATTGGAAGGGGCTGCCCAGGGAGGTGGTGGAGTCACCATCCCTGGAGGTGTTCAGGGAATGGCTGGACATGGAACTTACAGCTCCCATCTGGTTGACAAGGTGGTGATCAGTCTAAGGTTGGGCTCAGTGATCCTAAAGGCCTTTTCCAACTTCCATGATTCTGTAGCTCTGTATCAACACACAACAGGTACCACCTCACAGCAAAACACAACCCACACATGGAATCATGATGCATTACTGCAATGCCAATGTGTTTTCTTCTCTACCACAGCAAGCTCATGGCTGTTCCGACCTCCTGGAGATCACAGATCACCATGGGACAAAGCGTCAGACTGGTTTAAAGACAAATTTAAACCCCCAGGTAAGACGGTGAGATGCGCTCCCGGGTGCGAACGTACCGGGCAGACCCGTAGAGTTCCCTGGGTGAGCCGGGAACAGAGATGCACAGAGATGCACGACCAGACATGAGAATAAACAGACACAAGTAAACAAATTGAGGTTCACCTGTCAAATTTTCCTTTAGTTCCACCACATTCACCACGACTGCGACTGGTGTTCGGAGGGCACCGATGCGCCGGGAGGGTGGAAGTGCTCCACGGCGGCAGATGGGGCACGGTCTGCGACGACTATTTCAACATGAACGCTGCCAAGGTGGTGTGCAGGCAGCTTAACTGTGGTGAACCTGTCTCTGTCTTGGGACAGAGATACTTTGGGCCCGGTAGGAAAGGCATCCACCTGGACGACGTGCGGTGCAAGGGGACGGAAGCTCACCTTTGGGACTGCCCGCACGCCGGCTGGGGCCGACACAACTGCGGGCACAATGAGGATGTTGGCGTCATCTGCTCAGGTAAATAAAGAAGTTTTGCCCTCCTAAAAACCCCTTTGGACTTTTCTGGTGACCATGAATGCACGAAACACCAGAGTCGAGCTTGGAAATCAGACTAGGGCTGAAATGTGAATTGTGTGATCGAGGAACAGAAGGATGTCCAAGATAAAATACCAGGTTTGGTAGCAGCAAGCAGTGAGTACGAAAGTAGTGAAAAGCAGGTACCTCAGGACCACTTTAGTCAACATCTGATTACAGCCCATTCCCAAGAAAAGAAAGGCAGACAATTAGGAGAAGGAAGAGGCACAGCCAGATGTGAATCAGGCACGTCTGGCTGGAAATAAAAATAACTCTTGTCATAAACATAATCAAAATCAAAGATTGCATCACTAGGGGCAGCCTGTTTTGAAGCACTACAAATAACTGCACAATAAAGTAAATTTGTGCCTTTTTTTGATGTTCACAGGTGCGATACACACCACGGTTGCACCCCCAGGTAAGGCAAGGCTTTTGAGACATGAGCCCGTCAGCTCCTCACAGAGACTAATTTTTAACTCAAAAAATCCATGTCATTACACCTCCCTAGAAGACAGTTTTCTGGAAAGGCTCATTGTCTGAATTACCAGTTATTGCTTTAAATTACTATTTATTCATCTACTGCAACATTATTTCTGTTTTTTGCATCGCTAATACTGACTGTATTTGCCTTTTATCTACTAATAATTAGGGAAAACACAAGGCAAGTCCTAACACTTCAGATCTAAGTTTTTGACTCCTTTTTTTTGAACTGTTCCTGAAATAATCACAGCACCCTGGAAATCCTAAAGTACAGACCTTCCTCATGTTTCCTGGGGGTTTTTAAGTGTTAATTATGCTCTTCATAACACACGGACACAGAGGAGTGGGTGCTAAAATGCAGTTTTCTATAACATAGAATAATAGAATCGTTGTTATATGGTTTATTACATTATATGTAACACAGAAATGAAAAAAATGGTTCCCCAAATCATTCATCCTTAAGGCTTTAACCCACAAAAGCACATTCTGGTAATGCTGAGCTGGTGCTGCATATTTTTCCACAGCCATTTCTGCACTGATGGCACCACTGGCAAACACCTCTGAAGCTCATTTAGAACTGCAATTAATTGCCAGAAATCTGTTTACCAAAACTGAAGGTCTGGTGCAATAACCTAGTGCTGCACAAAACCTGACATTTAAATTATTTCACCAGTGTCTCAGTTCTCATGACTGTTCTTTTACCTCTCTAATAATTTATTTCCTCTCACTTCCAGCACCCTCAACAAAGGCCCAAACTACCATTTCTACATCAACACTTGCCACAGAGAGCCCTGTTGTGACATCTGCCACATCTACATCAACACTTGCCACAGAGGGCCCTGTCGTGACATCTGCCACAGAACCCCCAACTTCTGCTGACAAAGGTGAGGTTAAAAAACAAACTGCAAATGCCACGTGCGGAAATTTTGAGCGATGTACGAAATTTATTTAGAGGAGGCAGGAGGAATGCACTGGGAATAAGTAAAAACACTGAATGGCACTGTGTGTAACTGGCCTTGGAAGAGCCAGTGTCCAGCATTATCTTTGCATCTTTCCAAATGACTATAGCATGTCTAGTAGGCAAGGAATGCAGACAGACGCAACACAAGTATCGACTACCTTCATTGTTAAATATTAACTGAAGGTGGAAGTCTTTTTTTTTTCATCAAAAATAAAAGGCTGTGCGATGACTCACTGTCCTGCAAAGCCCAAACCTAATTACCTTCATCAAGACTTCCATTCACGTGTTCACTCCTAATTCCTGCCAATCTCTACTCTTTGTATTTCCTCAACTGCCCTCAGCTGTGTCTTCTGCATCCACTGCATCTGCTGTCACAGAGAGAATGGCCACATCCCTTCCTGAAATCCCAACCACAGTTTATGAAGGTAAGAACAGCCATTTAGCCAGTGCTATTTAAAACAAATAATCTGTTCATTTAGGGTTTTTCAGCTGAATTAAGATGTAAATCTGTAAATAGCCACAGCAGAACACATAAAACATCTTTGTGAAGGAACAGCCCCCTTACAACACCTTCACTTGACAAATATTGGCTGTCAAGATACAGCAAGGATATATTACTTACACCTCTGAGCTTGTAGGTATAAATATTACACTCACAAATTTACAAAGCAAAGCTGTCCAGGACATTGTAATTTTGTGTGTCCAAGATTCATAAAAACTCCAGAAATGTTAAGGAGCACAGCCAGGCATTTGCAGTCATGTTCCTCAGCTGGGAGAGGAGTTATGTAGCAGACTGATAATCAGGGAATGCTTTGACTTGGATGGGACTTTAAAGATCATTTATTCCAATCACCAGCCACGGGCAGGAATGTCACCCACTATATCAGTTTTATCAAGCCTGAGACCTAAAGCTAGTCACAAGCCATTCAAGTCACTCTTTTGCTTTTAATTGCTGCTTACAACCACTTAATTTCTTGTCCTTCCAGCCTCCCCTGCCAGCACAGCTGCCTCCCTCCCTTCCACCACCATCACAGAGGGAAGCAAGACATCAGAAGTCCTGACTACGCTGCAGACAGGTACAGGGCATTTGTGCAACCTGCAGCATGTCAGAAAAGTGTGGTTACAGGTTTCAGTCAGGGGGAGGCTTCAGTGGAGACGCCAAGAGTGGCAAAATCAGCATCTCTCTCGGTTCAGGTGATGTTTGCC
>JAWWES010000169.1:32222587-32272848 GCA_035583135.1 Lophotriccus pileatus
TGAATGGGTTGTTCCACGTCCCTACTGCTCTTCATGTGGTGACTGAAAGTCTCTATCTGGCATCCTCTGTAGTACAACTAGAAATCCACTTTTCTCTTTTCTCCCCCAGAGCCACCGACTCCCACCCCGCCCACGACACCACCCACGACACCGCCCACTCCAGCCGGTGAGTTCTCCCTGCGTGGGTCCTGCCCAGCTCCCACAGTTGGTGTGTTTCCCCCTGGTCAGCGTGCTGTGCAGTGCTCTCACAGGGGGCTGGGCACACACCAAAAACACACTGGTGTCATCACACGTGCACACAGTGTTTAATTCCACCTTCTCTTTCCCACAGCAACAGTCTCTCCCAGTGCAGCACCAGCAGACACCACTGCTGGTAAGTCCTGCAGTGTTATTCTGTCTTCTATGCTACGTGTCTCATGGCAAAAATATACATTTAAAATGCAGACAATATCTAATTTAGTCTTTTCTTTCTCACAGCAATTGTCTCTACTGCTGCTGTGGCAGCAGAAGTTACCACTGGTAAGTAAAATAGCAATTACTGTGGCTTACGTGCTGTGAGCCTCAGGGAAAAAAATATACATTTATTATGCACATAAAAATTAATTCCACCTTTTTTTTTCTCTCATAGCAACAGTCTCTCCTACAGCTGCACCCACAGATGCTATTGCTTGTAAGTAATACAATGTTACTCTGACTTACATGCTACAGTTCTCAGAGCAAAAGCATTTCTTAAAAGGCAGACAATACTTAATTTCACCTTTTCTTTCTGTATTAAGTAATACAGCATTAGTCTGGCTTGTATACTGTGGGTCTTGGTGAAAAAACAAAATCCATTTAAAATGCAAATTTAATTCCATCTTTCCTTTCTCACAGCAACAGTCTCTCCTACTGCTGCACCAGCAGACATCACCACTTGTGAGTAATACAGAGTGTTACTCTGCTTTATATCTTTAGTTGTCTCCCATGTGCTTCCCACGGGAACGGGCAGGTTCATTGCCCACCCTGTGGTTCAGGTATCCCTCACTTTTCCAGTGCTGGGAAAAGAGTTTTTAACCTGCAGTTTTGTTTTCTCTCACGTCTCCAATCAGCCCCTGCAGAAAACACAACACCTGGAGCAGCAGGTATGTATGGCTCTGGTGTACTGGTCAGAACTGCAGGATCAAGCATGATCCTTGCTTTGCAAGGAACAGTCACTGAAGTGTGCCTTTTGTTTCCTCTTTGACAGTTACGACTGAGTCCACAACAGCTGAAAAACCAGGTATTTATTTCTTCAGCTGTGGTGAGAGGTTTGTTATTTTTCATATGAGTCATCAATAACATGGACAATGTTTAACTCCGTATTTTCTCTTCTCACAGTGACAAGCTCAGCTGCTCCATCAGTCTCTCCAGCTTTTGAAACAACAACAGCCATTACCACCAGTAAGTAGTGCATATTTACTCTGATTTTATGTCCCTAGTCCTCCATCAAAGTTGTGATCTGATGATGTGCTGACATGGTTCCCTCTCTGTGCACAACCCATAGATCTAGCATTTAATTTTCAGGAGAATTCTTTTGGCTTCCATACAAATCAGGGGATGGAAAATGCTGTTGATAATGATATGGGAGAAATACTGAGGAAGGGGAATTCACTGGGTAGAAAGTCATCCTCCCTGCACTTTTAAAGTTGCTTCAAAGTTGAGTCAGTGGGAATCCTTTTGACATACTCAGTGGTATTTGGTTTGAACTTGTTTTCCAAACAATGGGCTTTATCTTTTGAAAAAAATCTAATTGCCAATTCCACTCATTAGTTGGTAACATTCTGCTTCAGATTCTTAGAGAGCAGCCTAAGGGTTTCTTTTAAAGTCTGGCCCTATCAGCTGCACCTTGGTAAAGGACACTGAATTGCCTTGTGCTGCCAACATCCAGGAAACTGAACTTCAGATGCAAAGCATACATTTGAGTGTGGGACTCTCTCCCTGCACAGAGGAATAGACAGAATTAAATCTTGTTCCCATTAATGCCAGTAATATGTCATCCTTAATATTAAAACCCCTACAGTTTTCTTAATATGAGCCCTTTGTGCATGACAACTCTATTCCTCAGAACTGTTCCTAATAACATTTCCTAGTCCTAATGCATTCCTCTGATTACAATGTATATTAATTGATTGCATTAAAGCAAATCTTTTCCTCAAGCACTTATTTTCCTTTTTTTTTTCTCATTAAAAGTCCCTGCAAATACAAACCCAGCAACTACAAGTTCAGGTAAGGTGTTTTGATTCTCTCTTCTTTTTAATGACTTCTTTTCCTAAGGGCAGGACAGGCTGGGTATAAGAGGTGTGAGCTGGGAAAGGCTGGAGGTTTAATGGCAGAGGGTACCTGAGAGCAGGGAAAGGGGGAAGCTGGGGACTCCAGGAGCAGGCAGGGATTTTGGGGATGCCGTGGCTGATCCAGGGACTTCTGATACAGGGACTGGCAGCAGAACCATGCTGGGTGGTAAGTGCCCAGGGGCTGAGCTGGCCTGTGGATAAAACACATTTGAAATGCCCACCCCCAGCCTGCCAGGCTCCTGCCCAGACAGTGCCCATGTGCTCTGCAGGGCTCACAGGCAAAGAAACTGCTCAGGACCCCGGCAAGCTCACCCTCTTCCCAGGAGAGAGCAACACCAATGAGTCACCTCGGGGTTAACTGTGGGAGGGAGTAACAAGCTTTTAATGGTGCACCCTCAAAGAGGGAGAAATTCCTTCCCTCTCCACTCAGCTGCCCTTTCCAGGCACTGGCAGCCAGGCCCACAATTAAATTTTCAAACCCTGCTACTGTTTAATACGTGCTGCATTTTGCTCTGTGCTCACATGTGGTTTATTAACATCATTAACAATACATTTCTTCCTCTCCAGCAAACCTCGATGACCTGCCCCTCTACATGAGGATGTTGTTACTAAGATACTTAAGTGGCCTGTGCCAGCCATGGAGACCTGGGATGCCAAGTATAACAGTGGAAGGGTAAATATTTATTCATGCACGTGGGGTGTCCCAGCCAAGCTGTGCTACCCCAAATGCAGTTTTACAGCTTGCTCTCACACCCTTCAAACGTTCAGGTACAACTCAATTTGACCGGTAGTACCAGACGCTGGTTCAGTGACTGTTGGTTGGTAGATGTTGTGGTACATATTACACCACCAGACATTTAAATTCCAAATGGTTGCACCTGCATTCAGGAGTTCTGTGCTGTGAATTGTGATGAAGGTGACAGGCAGAAATTTTTGAAGCAAAGTTTCTTGTAACCCCCCCAAAAAGGGGCTTAGTGAGCCCGTCACGACTTCTATATGACAATTTCTATGTGTTTTTTCCTTTCTCAGGTGTGCGAAGGACCCAACCTGTGGGAGTTCATCAGCCCAGAGGCCTGTGCCGTTCCACTTCAGATGTCCTGTCTCCCCAAGGGTTTGCCTGCGGTGCAAAGTGTCCGGGTGCGTCGTGCGCTCCGATCGTCCCCACCACCCGCCAGGCAGTGGATTCCCTCCTCCCAGACCCTTCCCAGGACACAGACCCCCTCAACATCCCAGACCCTTCCCAGGCCACAGATTCCCTCACCCTCCCCAAGGCCCCCCCGGCTACAGGACAAGAGGCAAAAGAAGCACCAGTGGCAGTGTGGAAGTCGTTATTGTCCCCCAGTAAGAACAGCCCCAAAAATGCTCCACACTGATCACTTCTCTGTGTGATCTCTGCACTGCAGGGTCTGCTACTGCTTTCTGATATCACAATGCACTAAGCAGTGTAAATCTAAAGGTATTTAATCTTAACTGTCCTTCAGTTCCTTAGTTTCAATAAATTCCTAAGCTTCAATAAATTCTCTCAAAGAATAACTGGATCAGCTGCTGGTTTTTTTTTTTCCTCATCCAGAGTTTGTTTCCCTCTCAAAGTTTTCTTCCAGTTCTCCCCAGTTGTACCAAATAATTCAAATATTGGGCATTTAAGGAAGATTAACTCACCTTACAGGTGCACACATCAGAGTTCTGCTTCCTGAGCTCACAAAGAGAGATAAACCAAAGGATAATTATCCCTTGTAGCCAGTAATGCTGAGCACTTCCCTTAAATAGGAACTTTAAAATATTTGGAAAAAAATATTGTACATGTACTGAGATATCATCTCTGCAATATACATATAAACTATCATAATCTTTCCATAGGACAGGTTTTATTAGGGAAGATTAGAACTATAAAACAAATTGTACGTTGAAATTTACTTGATTATAAGCATTTGCTTCATTCTTTTCCTTTCAATGTGTCTTCAGATCACATCACTTTGAGCCAAGAAGGTGTTTCTGCACTTTCATGTTAAATTGTCCTACTTGGAGGGACTCGGTGGGGAAAAAAAAGTGGAAATTAATGATTTTCAGTTCATACTAGAGAAAAATACCTTGCTGCCTGCAGAACTGAACAGGAGCACAGCAGTCATCTCAGAGATATAGAGATAGATTAAATGTTGACAATCTGGTGAATTTGGCCTGTGAAAAGCCTATTTGAGGCCAATACTCAGTTTCCATATGACAAATATCACGAGCTGCCCTGTACTGCACAAGGCTGTCTGGAGTCCAGAGGCTGTGCCATACAAGAGCAAAAAAAAGCCCACTTTCCCCAGCAACTTTTGCTTTTATGCTTCATCCCTTCAAAAAAGGGAGAAGAGTCATTCTGAAACTTGGCTTCACCACGAATAACTTGGCCAGCTCTCGAATGCCCAAATCTCACAGTTCTCCTGTGAAGCTTCAAGGTCTAATCTCTGACCTGGTGTTTGAGCCTTGGCATGGGCTGAGCAGGTTCACTGCCTAGGTCCTCATCCTGAGACAGAGTGTTTCCTAATCACATACAAAACCCCATCACACTCATAGCCCTGCTCTCTGCTTCCCAAAGGTAATGATTTAAAGTGCCTGAAATCACCTTTTCTTCTCTTCTTAAGGACTTTCACAAAGACTTATTGGCCATTTTCTTTTGAGGTGGGAGAGGAAATTCAAAGTGGGCCATTAACACTTCAGCATCGCCTGATACCTGAAAACATCACACTACCTGAACATGGGCTTAACACACAAGATTTGAAAACATTTTGAACACTTTTGTAGAGGATGAGGGAGAGAAAAGGTAGCAAAAGTCTTGTGGGTTGAGACAAGACCAGGGAGAGATCCCTCAGCAGTTCCTGTCATGGGCAAAACAGACTCTACTTGAGAAAAAATTATCTATTACCAATCAAATCAGAGTAGAATGAAAAATAAAACCTAAATCTTAAAACACTTCACTCCTGAATTCTCCACCTCCTCCCCTCTGACAGCCGCACAGGGGATGGGGAATGGGGTCTGAAATCAGCTCATCACACTCCTCACACCAAGTACATGTGTGGGTTTAAGAAATGAAAGGCTACACAGAGTAAATGCAAATTTAGCATTTCCAGAAGCAAAAGGGAATTCAAGTCATAGAATCCCAGAATCAACTGGGTTGGAAAAGACCTCCGAGGTCATCAAATCCAACCCTTGATTCAACCCTGCCGTGATTCCCAGCCCATGGCACTGATGCCACATCCAATCTCATCTTAAAAACCTCCAGGAATGGAGAATCCCCCCCCCTCCCTGGGCAGCCCATTCCAATGGCTGATCACTCTCTCTGTGAAGAATTTCTTCCTCGTATCCAACCATGCCATGTAACATCTTTATACATGTACTGGATGCCCCCATGCTTAAAGGAAAGTGTAAGTACTTTGCCATGATGAAGAGACAGCTGCTTTTAAAATCCTTTAGGTGAGCTAAAAATCAGAGAGAATTGTTTTAAAGGCCTATGCCTGAGATTAGAAATGTAGTATCATTACATACTATTTCAGTTTGCTTATAAAACAAAATGGGTTTGTAGGAAAAAAAAAAATTATGAAAGAAAGGTACCTGGATGTGTTTCAAGAAGATCTGTGTTGCAGTTTGACCTTCCTGGGAAAGCTGAAAGCATCCCTGTAGGCTCAGCTGTGGGATTGGTGTTCCCTGCTGGAATGGGACACTCAGACAGTGTGGGAAGCCTGGCAACTTCCACACCACGCAGGTCCCACGTCCACCCAAGGTCAGGTAACCACACACCTGTACCACCCTGACAGCATCTAGAAGCTTTAAAAACTAGGAACCCAGTGCTGCAGGGGGGAAATGCTCTGGATTCAAAGAGCTTTGCTCCTCCTGAAAAGACAGACAAAGCAGGGTAAACATATTGGAACAGCTACTCACTGGAGTTGGGCTAAAAGGAATTGGGACTATGTTTCCTCACCCCAGGAAGGAAAGGCTGATTCCTTTTTTTGTGGCTTTTACTGCGGGACTAAGAAAGCTCTGCCTGCAAAGTAGTTGCAGTGCAATCTTCTTTTAATCTGTGATGAACATGAATTCAGCCTTGTTCCTCCCTGAGTGTTTCAGCAACGTATTATTCACGACAACTCTATTATGGTAGTCACACAACTGAGGAATCCTCAAGGACAGCAAATGTGTCTCCCAAGGGAGTCTGTCAATCCCTTCTGCAACATTCCTGCTCATGTCAACACACCCAAGCAGACACTCAATGAAATCAACTGGAAATTGTGCTCTGAACCGAGGAGAGCTGACAGAAGCACAGTTAAACTTACTCCACACAGGTAAAAAACAGGGCATACCTGCTACTTTCTCATTTATATCTGTCAAAAAGCACAGTAACTGAGAGATTAAGCCCTCCCTCCATGATACCATGTACTAGAGGATGATTATGAAAGAGCAGGAGGCATAAAAGTTAGAAAAGCCAAAGCCTCCCCTCCCCAGCTGCCCTCAAAATGCAGGGGCTCAGACAGTTCCTCCTCCTTCCTCTCTTCGCTGCTCTGGCTCTCACTGAAGGCAACCCAATAAAATCCACAGGTATGGAAATCAGTCTTTTGTTCTCTGTGAAATTGTATTGGGTTTTTTTGCACAATAGGTATTTTGTAGGCAACTGAAGGGGAAAACGTTAAACATGACTCTAAAAGCGCATCTTATTTTAATGTATTGATGCAAATTGTAACACCAAAATGTTCCAGCAAGCATTAAAAATGTTAAATAATAATTTAAAAAAATCAATGCGTTACTCCCTATGGCAAATTTTTAATGAAAGAACTTGATTTTAAAGGTGTTTCACTCTGGAATGGAAATTTGCTTTTATAAACTAATACTACATTGGAGTAATGCGGGACCAGGTGACTAACTGGGAAATGGCTGTTTTTAAAAGGAGATTTGTTAATTTTTTCCTTGGTTCAACCAGAAGCAATGAAGAGTTGTTTGTTGTTCGATTTATCTGGTACTGCACAGGCCGTATAGAAAATTGTTCTGGCTGTTTTAGACAATTATTTTTAGATTAATAATAAAGTAGAAAGGTGATCTTATGCTCAAATGGGATTACAAGCTTTCTATAAAGTTTCCTATACAATGGTATAGGAAATTGCAGAATTACTGAACTCCTTCATGACTTATTAAGTGATGTCAGACATAGCTGGGTTGTGGTTTTTTCACAAGATAACTAAGCTAAGTGCAGGTAGCCCCTCATCCTGAACCAGAAACAGTCAAGAGAGGATGCTCAGGCAAGAATATGGATACAAACCTGCATAATACTTCCCTAGAATCCTCTCCCAGTCACCAGCAAATGGTTCAGGGCTTCTGAAACAGAGGAAATGCTGTATTTGTGTTTAATAGGCAACAATGGCTTTCTCTTTCCGAGATTTGACCTGGTTTACATTTTATCTTTACCTTCCACATTACCCTGCTCCAAAGAGAATGTTCCTTTCATTTGTTTGTTTCAAAACTACAACTTACTGGTTTCATTCCAGGCCACTTCATTGCTCTATTGGAAGAGAATATCTTGTATTAACCCTCTTGATCAATTTATAGACCTCTGGCATCTCCTTTTTCCCCTTGTTCTCTGACTTCCAACCTTCCAATGCTTCAGTCCATTTACTTATTCCTTGTCTGGAAGATATTTTAATCTCCTGATCATTTTTGTTGCCGTTCTCTGAAGCTTTCCCTGTCTGGCAGTGTCCTTTCAGAGGTGGAGGATCAGGATTGTATGCAGCAGTAAACACAAAGTGATCCTACACATAGTCCTTTAGAAGGTCTGAAAAGCTCAAATAAAAAAAGCTTCTTCTAAGTCAAGGGCTGAACCTCAGGACCACATCCAATGATCTTCAGGAATTCAGTGTAGGGGAAAGACCCTTAAAATGCTTGTGGTAAGAAACCTTGCTGAAGAGAGTTGTTGAGGTGTCCTGCATCACTTGGCATTTCCAGCTTTGCTGTTGGCTTGATCTGTGTGCTTTCCTAGCTGTCCTTTCCTCTTCTACTAGGAAAATTAGGTTAAAACATATTTCCTAATATTCTTTTACCATTTGATTCATCAGGTTTCATAAACTGCAGTAATATAAATAAATAAACAAATAAATAAAGCACAACCTTTTTCTTACCTGTTCCATGATGAGCTGTCCCAGAGTCTTTGCATAATGGAGAATGAGATATTATTGCAGGAGAAAGCTTGAGAGATCCTTGCAGGCTGGTTTTTGTGGCTGCTGTTCTTCACCAGGTGCACCTCGCTGTGGAACTTCACTTCATGAGCTCAGCAAAGCCCTGAGGATTGAACTAAATGCAAATACAAGCTGCACCTGGCAAATTCAGAGGAATGTAAACCAAACAATTAGGCTCATTTTCTCCTATTTAAAGTAAGTATTTCCTGCAGATGCTTCTGTTTCATTTCACTGGAATATAGCACAGAGATGTATTGCCTCCAAATATTTGTCTGTATTGAATCTGTGATGTGGAGAATGGTTTGGGTTGGAAGGGACCTTGAAGACCATCTCATTCCACCCCCTGCCATGGGCAGGGACACCTTCCACTATCCCAGGTTGCTCCAAGCCCCGTCCAACCTGGCCTTGGACACTTCCAGGGATGGGGCAGCCACAGCTTCTCTGGGCAACCTGTGCCAGGGCCTGCCCACCCTCACAGGGGAGAATTCCTTCCCAGTAATCCCATCTAACCCTGCCCTCTGGCAGTGGAAACTATTCCCCCTTGTCCTGTCCCTCCAGACACATTCCCTCCTTTCCAAAGTCCCTCTCCAGCTCCCTTGGAGTCCCTTAAGGTGCTGGAAGGAGCTCTCAGGTCTCCCTGGAGCCTTCTCTTCTCCAGGCTGAACAGTCCCAGCTCCCTGTCTGACTCCATAGGAGAGGAGCTCCAGCCCTTGGAGCATCTTTGTGGCCTCCTTTGGACTTGCTCCAGTGGGTTCACATCCTTCTTGTGCTGGGGGCCCCAGAGCTGGACACGGGGCCCCAGAGCTGGACACAGTACCCCAGGTGAGGTCCCACAATAGCAGAGTAGAGGGGGAGAATCACTTTCCTCAATCTGCCTTCTTTCGAGGCAGCCCAAAAGGGTTTAATTTTCAGGTCATGTTGAGCTTCTTAGACTCCTTCTCCTCAGGCCTGCCCTCAATCCTTTCCCTCCCCAGCCTGTATCTGTGGGATGGCCCCAGCCCATGTGCATATCTTTATCTGTGATCCCATTTATCTGTCAGTGAGCTCAGGTGCTTCTCACCATGTTGTTTTTTTTTTTTTTTCCAATAGATTTCCTCCTTCTTCAAGCTGTGAAACCGAAAGCATTAAAGTGTATGATGGTCCCTCAACTGATTCGCCTCTTATTGGACAAGTGTGTAACAGCACTGATGCAGTCCCAGTGCTTGAATCACCTTCAGGCAGTTTAACTTTTCTCATAACAACAAATTCCGTGGATTTCACACGAACCTTCTTTGTCTTCTACTACTTCTTTTCACCAGAATCAAGTCAGTCATTAGTTACCTCTCGAACTGCACCGTTAAAAGAAACTTTCCCATTAAGGGAATTAGAGACCATGAACAGAATTTTTAATTAGTCTCACTCAGGTCTTTGGGCCTTAGAAAAAATCAGTGAAAGAGGCCACAAACAGTGCCCTTGAAGAGATATTAAAAAGTGTGGTGGTGTTGTTTGTGACAGCAACAACTCAAACTCTCGCTGCACCCAAGGCTGTATCTCCAGGCAAAACAGAGCCATTTCTCCTCACACATGGAAAACTAACATTGCAGTGGGTCCCATCCGCCTGAAGAGAGATCCCAGGTCTGCTGAGCACTCAGGTAAGAGGAATATATAGATATTTAAAATCTGATTTAGCACTTCCACGGCGTAAATCAACCACCTTCATCCCTCTAATGAAATAAGGGAATGAGCCTAGTTCAAAACTAACGTGGCATCAGAGCAAGGGGTTCAACAAAGTCTGTTTTGTGAAGTCACAGCAGCACTTTTCAAACTGGCACTGAGGGCCTTCTGGGTTAAGATGTGCTCTTGAAGGAGAAAGAGCAGCCTTCACTCCCAGTTGCAGTAGTGTCTGCAGGATCTGTGTTCGTTCAGAAAGGGTTATGAATGGCAAAACATTAAGCTCATTTCTCAAGCCACAGACCACTTAAAAACCACGTTCCGAATCATATTCAGGTTTTGTTATGTCCTGCCCTCAATTCCACCCAGTTTTATTTGTTGGTGTTGGCAGAGCTGACTGACTCCAGGCCAGGTTAAATCCTCCTGCTGCGTGCACTGCCTGCTGGAACAGGAATATGCAAGGAGAGTCTGGAGCAGTAATCAAAACCCCCATGCCTACAAATTAGAGCTGCAAAGCTGTTTATGGCACAGCCAAGCTTTAGTGCCCCGATCTGACAACACCCTTCAGCACCACTTGCAGTCCTGCTCTGCAGTAGTTCAGTACTGAGAGTCAATAAAAACTACAAAATACAGAAAAGCTATTTTTAAAAGCTTGTATTGTTACTCCCACTATGCTCGTTGTTCTCGTTTTTATGGAGCCCAAAGCTCCACCTGAGAAAAGCACACTGTGCCACCACATCTTTCAGATATCAGATCTAAGAGATATTTAGAATTAATCATGCTCTTAATAGTAATAAGCCTATTTTCTCCATTTTTAAACTATTAACCTTTCTGAACTCAAACAACATTTTAGATATGTTCCCATTTATTTCAATAGTGAAAGTATGCACGAAACTGGACCCATCTGCAATGTGGGCAGGATTCAGGTGTATGAGGTCACACTGAAAGTCTTGTAAAGCACAGAACAAATTTTACTGAAGACAACTTAGGAAACCAGTAGAGGGCTCAGGGTTAGAACCACAAGGTCCTTTTTTTTGCCCAGCTTTGCTTCAGCAAATGTCTTAAATCTCTCTGGTTGCAAGACAGTGACAGCACAGCTTGGCAGAACCTCGGCTGCAGCAATACCAAAGCACTTAACATCGTGATGCTCTTCTGCACAACTGTTTTATTACCAATTTCGACAACTCTTCAGTGCTACATACTCAGAATTTGCAACTCCTCAGAACAAAAATACCTGAAAAAAAATGTTTGTATCATTCCCATGGAAATGCCAAGGTATTCAAAACTTTAAACACTTTATTTTTATTTTCTGTTCTCTACACAGAATCCCTCACTAAAGCAGGTGCTGAAGAAACTCCAAGCCTGCAACAATACAATTTCTACAGTTTTGCACTTGTGGTTTTGATTTCAAATGTTCTCACTGTGGTAGCTGTGATACTGAAACATCACAAACACCAAGCAGGATACAGTTATCAAAAAATCCAGAGCTCCTTTTAAATACTTGAGATTTTGCATTTGTGTCAACTCCTATGCAGATCTGCCACCTGAAGAGGGGGAAAATAAAAATGGGGGGGAGGAGGGATCATTGGAACCCAACATCACTTGGGAACATATTACGACTTCTTTTGTAATAAAAAAAAACAACAAACATCAAATAAAAAAACCTCTCAACTTAGTACTCTATTTAAGTCAACTCTGATTTGAAAAAGAGTATGTGTCTACCTCAGGGTGTTCCTCAGAAAGCATGTAAAACCAAATTTTTAAAGGTATAAAGTACCAGAAATTAAGGTCCTTTTTTCTTAAAAAAAACCCCAACAAAACTTTTTATCTTTTCAAATCAGTTTGAAACCGTTCCTGGCAGGAGTTTAGCTGAGGGATAACTGCAAAATGTCTGTTCAAAGTAAATTGTACTCTCTTCCCAATCTGCTCCTATGAATTGCAACCATCAAGATGTGACAGTCTCCTTAAAAGACATCAGTTTTCCTGGAGAAGAAAATATTAGGCAGACTAAATAAACATACTGGATTCTACGTGTCCATGCTGCTCGTTGAGTCAAAATATCCCCATTGATATTTTTTTCCCAAAATGTCTTTGCACCCAACTTAGGGTTTTACCACAAAGCCCCCACCCAGTCCAAGTTAAATGCTGTACCCCCGAATCAAAGAGCAAGAAACAGAAAGAATTAGGAAGGTTGACCTTCCAAAAAAAGCGAACTGATCTGTGCAGGTAAAAAGAGATGCAGTAACTCAGTTTATTTAGAGTTCAAACTGAAACTGGGGGACTGTTCATATGGCTTTCAGCACGTGTTTTTCAAATAAATAAGCCACAAAGGGCATACAAAACTCTTATATTTAGGAAAAAACACACATTCTGAAGATCTTTCATAAAACTAACAATTGTGTACAACAGTGGGTAGAATTACAGTAACAAAATGCAAGTTAACAACACTGAGGTTTCCTTACAGCTGTGAATCCATAAATACTAAGCTTTGTAAATGTAATTGCCCTTAAAATATGTACACTGAAATTCTATATCTCTGTTCATCTCTCCCCATTGGAAAACCCTTCACTCGAATCATAGTGTGCTTGTGAAATTTTGTTTGGCTTTGAGTTCTGAACCAAGTCCATCAAGAGAACCATTTTATTGTCTATGTGTGTCTGAAGAGCCTGGATTTGCTGATCAATATAGTCCATTAGCTTTTTCTCCATCAGATCCATATTTTTGGAGATGATCTTTTCCAAATAGGAGCAAATAGGCTGTTGTTCCACTCTGTAAAAAGAGCAAATATAAGAGTAAGTATAACCTATTTCTTAATGACAAGGAGCACATCAGAGATCTGGGCATTTGAACTTCTTTGAAATGTAAAATCTCATTTATTAGGCAATGAACTGTGGAAGGCATTGGGCTTTTAGCACAATAAAATACCCTGCCTACCACATTTCAAATTTCAATTTTTTCATAAACATTCTATGGTATATAGTCATCTTCCTTCAACCTTATTTTTAAAAAGGCTCAAGGATGCATTAGAGAGTTTAGTTAGATAAAACAAAATCCACACAACTCAACAGTACCCACAGAGCTCAAATTCTGTCAGCATGGCAGACTTTGTCCTCAGCAGAAATGCTTCAAGAATTATCCAAACTATGCAACTCTTTGGTTTGGCACTGCATTCTTTAAAAACACTGCGTTCTTTCAGGAGCTGGAGATATTCAGGCTCTACTGCAATCCCAATTCCTACACAACATTCCTACATCTCACAATTTCCACTACTGTTCCTTAGGTATCAAACTGGGTGCACTCTGAAGCCTGCTCCAGAAATGCCAACAAATGAGCAGGAACAGGTACACACCAAGTACACCAAAAAGGCTGGGTCACATTGTGTGAAAAAAGGAAGACAAAAATGAAAACATAGTAAAAGACAAGAAAGGCAAACTACACATGTATGGAAATACAGGAACGTGCTTTTTAAAAGTTGTAAGAGGTGAAATGGAGGTAAAAGACAATCAGTTTAGTAACCACAAATGATGTTATTTCTTCTGAAAAAACTCCTGCATTCAAGCAGCCCATCTGAAAAATTAACTGTAATCACATTCATTGCCACACAGCCTTCAAAACTACACCATCTAAGATTCACTATTGCTGTTAATAAGAATAAAATGCTGACATTACTCATTTTAACTAAGCAATAAATACAGTAAAGGTATTACTTTCAGAAGTATCACAAACTTAACTCACCCAACACACTGAATGCCTTCCTCTTTAGCCAGTGAGTTTTTCCTGAGCTGCCTCTCTCCATCTTTGAGTCGGAGGTGACTCACCTGACTGCATAAGTTTTGAAGAAAGGGAAGAAGCACCTGTGGGTTGGCTACATTTGGGGTTTCACCCGCTTGTTCCTGCACATGCAAAGATCCCCCGACTTTCAAATCATTTCTGAGGTCAACTGCGTTTTGCTGGGTAGAAAGTCTTTCAGAGTCAAAAGTATCCCCTCTGTCAGGTACCTCTGTGTTCAGATCACGACCTATTTTTAGGTCTTTATACACTGTTTCACTTGTTAAATGATTTTTAAGGGGCAAAGGTTCTCTGGCTGAGTGACCTGGGGATGACTGAACAGCTGCACTGCGCAATCCATCCATCGCACGGTCACCTCCACAGTCGGAATTCTTCCCCAAGATCCAACTCAGTTTGTCTCCAAGAGGTAAACTGTTCTGATTGGAAGAAAAATAACACAATTAATAAAAGTATTAAAATATACTGGAAATTATATAGTAATAACAACAGATATAACTCAACATTCTACTAGAGTGATGTAAAGGTTTTAAAAGTAGTTCTGAATTATATTCCTATGGAAAAGCACAGGAAGATGTTTTCCCTGTATATATGATGTGTTAGTTATCTTGTCATTCTCTAAGAAAAGAGCTTTATTGGCTTTTTACCACACTATGTCCCCAGGACTGAACATTTTTAACATCAGATGGATTCAGGATTCTGTAGGAACAATTCACTCCACAGGATCAGGATCTAAATCAAGTAAATGCTCTGTAAGAGCACATTCCCTTTAGCTGAAGGTGACACGCTCATAATGACCACAAAGGTCAAAACCAGCCCATCTAAATACATCCCAGACATTCCAGGGAATGTGCCCACCATCCTTGACAAGCAGTGACAGTGAAGTTTAATACAATAACGAAGAGTTATTAACTCTGGCCTTGGTGCATGCACAGTGATTCCTGGAGTACACACAATCTTTCCTCACTGCACTCACGTGAGTGGCAACAGCTAAACCAGGATTAAAATGGCAGAAAGTGAGGGTTAAAAAAAACACATAAAATCTTTTTCACTGTATCAATTTAGAACATTCTTACACTGGAAAGGTCTCAGATCAGTCCTGTTCATGCTTACAGAAAAGCACAGTGACTTACTTTCTGCTGACATCGGACCATGTCCATGAGCTGCTGAGCACCTGGAGACAACTTAGATCCCATAGATTCCATGATAGTTTGCACTCTGTCTAGATCTATGCTTGAGCCTAGTGAAGGAAAATCAGTTGCTAGTTTTGCAGACACTGCTTTCACTTCTATAATTATTTTACTGATGAGTACTCTCTGTTTCTCACCAAAGGAGAGCAGCTATTGCAAGAAGGAAAAAACAAAAATATTCTGGTTAGGAAAAGAATAGTTTCAATTTCTTTGTACATAGGGGACAATGCACTGTCCTTTGAGTCTTGGGAAAAATTATGCTGAACTCTTTTCTGGGGAAATTCACCCAGTTTCTCCTTACTACTATTCCCCAGAAAATTCTGACTGGAACAGAGGTGCCTGAGTGCCCCAAAGATAAATCAGGCCTTGATCTTCTAAGCATGTAAGAGTAGTGGCCATATGATTTTCAAAAGCTTATTTAACCACATCAGAGTTAACAGTTCTAATTACAGATCTGCAGTTTACCCGGTTTATGATTTTTTTATCTCTAAGACTAAATTACCTGTATCACATATGAATACCAAGATACAAATTTAAAAGAACTCTGCTATCAAGACAAAGTACCAACTAACAGATTTTTAGGTTGTTATATGAAGTGATGAAGGGTATAAAGCCAATAATTTGATCGAGAGCAATGCAATTTAGTCAACTCAGGGATTAAAAGCACAGAGAAAAATCAAACAATTGTGTTTAATTCCT
Organism: Lophotriccus pileatus; assembly: GCA_035583135.1. NCBI lineage: Eukaryota > Metazoa > Chordata > Aves > Passeriformes > Tyrannidae > Lophotriccus > Lophotriccus pileatus. The sequence goes on from JAWWES010000169.1 coordinate 32,238,416, forward strand.
TACCTTAATTCTACACGAGGGTGCAGGGCATTCAAACTTATGGTACTTGTGGTATAAAGTAACCTCTTCAGTTTCACTACAAAAGTAAAATATATGAGCTGTGACATCAATACACAAAGTACTACTGTTATTTGTAGAAACAGACTATATTGGTAAATATTTTGGTAAGAAACAAGACCTAATGCCTTTTTGGTTTCTAATGGCAGTTTTAATGCTTACATGCAACTTGTAATGACTCTTATGGAATATGTACATAAAAAAATTAATTGTATGTGTACATACACTATGTACTAGAGAAGCTTTTGAGGCTCACTACGTTATGCACACACCTTCCCTGAGGCTCGGAGTCCTCTGGTTTCTATTTAGCTAATTAAGATGTGCCATGTAATGACTTACAAACCAAACAGAAACGTTGCTTTATTTCCCCCAGCAAAGTATGGAATGAAGTATCAAAGGGGAAAACAAAACCTTCTTTTTTTTTTTTAATTTTCTCTCTTTTTTCCTTTAAGTGTGGGATGACTACTTATTAAAGACACAAGAGATCTTTCCCGAAATCAGAGAATGGTTTGGGTTGGAAGGGACCTTCAAGACCATCTAGTTCCAACTCCCCTGCCATGGGCAGGGACACCTTCCACTAGCCCAGGTTGCTCCAAACCCCTTCCAACCTGGCCTTGGACACTTGCAGGGATGGGGCAGCCACAGCTTCTCTGGGCAACCTGTGCCAGGGCCTCCCCACCCTCACAGGAAGGATTTCTTCCTCATATCTAATCTAAACCTGCTCTCTGTCACTGGGAAGCCGTTCGCCTTTGTCCTGCCACTCCATGCTTTTATAGTCTCTCTTCATTTCTCTTGACGGCTCCTTTCAGGCACTGGAACGCACAGTTAGGTCACTCCAAGCTTTCTCTTTTACGAGCCGAACAACCCAAATCCCCTCGTTCTTTTTAAAAACATCGTGTCTCTCACTGCAGCAGCCCCTGACAGGGATGCACGCACACAAAAGGCGAGGCTCCCTGTGTGCCCCCGTCCCCCCGTGCCCGCACTCACCCCGTGTCCCGGCTCTGTCCCCGGCCGGTGCCGCAGTACTCCTCTCCCACGTACACCTCCATGTTGCGGGCCTGGCTCAGGATCCCCACGGACACCATCCCGGCGCCGGGCCGGCACTCCAGCCGCAGCTCGCAGGGCTCCTCCCCGCGCTCCCGCCGCTCCACCACCACGGCCTCGCCGCTGCGGGGGGGGAAAAACCACACGGACGCGTCGTCCCGCCAGCCCCGCAGCCCGGCCCCGCCCGGCGCCCCCCTCGGCCCGCCCGCCGCCCTCACCCGGGCTCGCCGTCCGCGGGGCCCCGCCGCAGGCACAGCGCCCGGGACAGGCCGCCCGGCGGCGCGCAGGGCCACGAACACCGCGCCGACACGCAGCGCGGCCCCGGCGCTCCTTCCTCCGGGTCCGGCGGGTCCGGCGGGGCGGCGGGACCGCCCGACATCGCGGCGGCACCGACCGAGCGCCCTCCGCGCCTGCGCCGCCCGCGGGGCCCGCGCCTGCGCGCTGGGGCGCGGCGGGGAGCGGGAGCGCCGGGATCGTTGGGACAGTGTCCTCTCCTCCTGGCGGTGGTTACCCGGGAGAGGAGGCCGACCCTGAAGTTGTGTCACTTAGGGAAGGGTCAGGGTGGATCTCAGGAGAAGGTTCTTCCCCCAGAGGGTGGTTGGCACTGCCCAGGCTCCCCAGGGCAGTGGGCACAGCACCAAGGCTGTCAGAGCTCCAGGAGGGTTTGGACAACAATCTCAGGGACAAGGTGGGATTGTTGGGGTGTCTGTGCGGACTAATGATCCTTGTGGGTCCCTTCTAACTCAGCATACTCTGTGACAGACCACCTGGCTACAAACTCCTTTTGGTCCCTCTGCCCAGGGTCTGCAAATGGGCTACCATGGTCTGGTTGACAAGGTGGTGTTGGGTCATAGGTTGGACTCGATGATCTCAGAGGTCTTTTCAAACCTAACTGTGTGATTCTGTGAAATTCTGTAATATAGTAAAATTCAAAGCTACTGGATTCTCTGTCCCAAGTTGCGTGCTGATGGTGCACCACACGGGAGAGAGGCTATGAATAAAAGAGGCTATAAATAAAAGATGGGGTTCATTTAATTTTCAGTAGGATCCCGGCTTCTGGAGTCGGGGAGAGCTGCTCCTGAGGCTGTGGCACAGATACAGACCCAAGGAACGCGGGTATCGAGTTCTGCTTCCACCTGGGGCTCAGCACAGGAATGTTCACTGGGTGTGTGACTGTCGGGAGAGGGACCTGAGCCAGCTTTGCACAAGCTATAATTAAAAATACAGCCCAGCATCTCTGCGTTTTGTCGTCCAAGCCATTGTTTTGTGGGATTTACCGGCAATGGGAAAATGGATTTGTTCTGTTTTAATTAAAGAATTCATTAAAATTAATTAATGCAAATGTTTTACCGTGAAAAACTGTGTTGTCTCAGTCTCCTTTTTGTGTTTCTAAATGTGCTTGATTGTTCCAAAATGCGTTGCAAATCCGTCCGGTTTTAGAAGCATTTATTTTCTGCTTTCGCTGACAATGTGGTTGCATGGAAGATCATTGTGATCCTGGGAGGGCACTGATCTGCGCAAAATTATGGACTCTGAGTGAGGAGAATTGTGTTTAACACAGGAAGGACTGGGTAAAATCCAGTTTTGGGGATTTCCATGTGTTTATAAGGTTTCCATGTGTTCATATGCACTGTACATTCAATGTTTTTAAAGCAAAGATGAAGAAACGGACAGCAACAAGCTGAAATTCCAAAGAGTGGATCGTTCCACCCTGGAGTTGTTTTGCTGAGCTGGAACATCCTAAAGACTGTATTTGTTAGTAGCGATACTTTCTGTTCCTAATCTCATAAGATCTCACAGTGGTATGGAAGTCCTTTAGAATAAAACCAGTTTGATCCCGGAATGGCTCGGTGCTCCTTCTCCAATCAGCATCTAAGAACGTGCTGCTTTTTATTTGCATTAAGCCGTCTGACCAGTTTTCTCGCAAGCCCAGTGGATTAAATTTTACTTCCCGTTCCCTGAGCAGAGATGCAGTGTCAGGGTGCTTTTTCTGTTGTTTACCTTCGGAGCAGACGGTTCTTGTTCCTCTGGTTCCGTGCGGAGCAGCCAGAGCCAGGTCTGCTGGGGCACTGGAGTGGTTTCTCCGGGAAGCCCAGTCATGTTAAAGCCCTGCCTGTTTTGGTTCACTTTTGGACTAACTTTTACTGGGAAACCCTTTTGGATAAAAGGTAAGCTTTCTTTTCTTTTGAAATATTCAGAAAGTTTCTTCTTCTCGCGCTCTCTGATCCCGATCATGACGATGCTGCCCTTTCACATCAAGTCACGGCACCTGCTCGTTGAGACACTCTTGTTCAAGGAAAAGGTGTCTGGAAAAGATTACAGGTTGAAGGTTTTTATTGCTGAGCTCTTTGTGGGGTTTTCCCTCCAGGATGTAGTAGGTATGTAAATATATTATCTTCCACTCAGGACACTGGTTGGGACAACTGCAGTTACTGTCACTCTCATCAGTAGTCAAGACTGTAGGAAAAGATTTCTTCTTCAGCCATGTGAGGGGAATTCCTACAGTTTCATTACAGTTCCTCAGTAACTCATTTCCATTTATGATTTGGCTTCGCTCTTTAGATTCAAATGTAAAACCCGAAATACTTCATAGAAAGTGGTATTTTTGATATGCATTTAAGATGGTTTCCTGCTTTCACGTGTCAAAATTTAAATTGTTAAAAGAGCATCTCCGTCGTTAGTTCAACACACACTTGACTCATGAAAGAGAATGGATTTTGTGATTTAGATGATAAAATTATTGAAGATTGAGAGCAAAGTCAGAAGTAAATATCGAGTGCTGATACTCTTTTCAGGGCTGTTTCCTAACAGCAACTTCCACATTTGGATTGCAATAGCAGCCTGTAATGTTAAACATATGCTACCTGCACCTAGCTTTTAAAAATCCTGATGTTATCTAACAGGTAGAGATCATGATTACACTGCAAAACCCTCCTCCTCGCTTTGAATGAGTGGTTGTGTGGCTTCTTTGCAATTGTGAATTCCTTCCACAGAACCGTGGGAGGCTGAGGGTGACTTTGTGTTACTATAAGTGTGAGGAAATCTCTCAGTTTCCTTATGAAAGAACAACTTAAGAAGGAACTTCGATTGTTAAAACCCATGTTACTCTTGATTCTCTTACCTGTTTAAAAGCAATGGTTGTATCTCTGTTGGTCAAACCAGACTGATGTGCAGACAAGAAAAAGGAAGAAGAATTCAAGTCCACACAATTTTAAAGAAAGTTAGAAAAGATTGGGTTTGTCTTTAACCATTTACCTGAAACCAGATACTTGGCAGGCTTCTTATCTTTAGCTTCCTGCATTAGCATGTTGTTCTGCAGATAATTCTGATATCATGTAAAAGGCTACAAGCGTTTTGCAAAGGTTTGGCTGCTGCTAGAACAAACAAAATGCAGCGTTAGGCAATGGCAGGTGAGCCAAGATTATACACACAGGAGCTGGAAGAATTATATCCAGAGGACAACTCTAAGTATTCCTCATTCAGGGCAACAAGAAAAGGATGGGTTGGTATTGTCCATATGAAGGGAAAAAAAAAATTGAGCTACTATCACAGTTTATAAGGCAAGTAACTAAACCCAAGAGTTAAAGCCGAAACTATCAACCAGTTTTGGACACGCTGTTTAGGAAATCTTTGGCTTGAATTTGCAGATTGTAGCACTTTACAAGTCGTGTTTGGGGTGGTGTAGTCATTCATTACCCTTGAATACAGTACAGAAGCGTTTCTGCAGAAAACGAGGCAATATCTCAGAAATTAAAAATAACTTGGCCACGATTGAAACTATCGATTTCTTCAACCTTCCAGCATGATCCAGGAACTCTGAAAGAGACAGAACTGAGCACAGGCAGTCCGGTCCTGGACTGGTGAAGTCACTCCTTCTCCATTTCTGGCTGGATTAGAATGGTCTTTTGGCGACCACCACGGTGCAGGTGCCAACATAATGCCTTATGCTTCCTGATTATTTACCAGTTTCAAACTGTCTCTTCAGGTGTATCTTCTGAACAGACACCCAGACTTTCTACATTAGAAATAATCATTCCTCGAAGTCTGACGGGCAGAGAGAAGCATCACCCATTTTTTCATGAGGTTTGTAATTCTGATTTTTTTTCTTCTGATGTCGCTGTTTTTCCCAACACTATCCTGTATTACACACACACAACGTATAGTATACAGAGATTTTTGTGAAGAAATGTGCCCCAGACTATATTTCTTCAGATTCTTAGTGTTTTCAACTAATTTTGAGCAAATTTGTTCCCACAAATTCCTGTGATTGCGCTCCAAGTTAGCGCCGTCCAAACGTCTAGTTCTGTTAACAGCCTTGTAAGGCAGAAGTGAGAAGGAACATGAAGAATATTTCCATTTTCTCTGAGTCTTAATTCTTCAGTTCTGAGGTAACTTCCCTTTGTGCTAGATATTGAGTTCATTTACTGTTAATGAAACAGCATTAATCATCTTTGTGCAAACCAGTTAAGGAACGAAAGAGTCTGTGAGTCGCTTATCTGATTTACATAAGGAGGGTCACAAAACACGGCGTGGTGCTTAGCAAAGAGTGCACCCACGGGCTGTGCCCCTGCCCTCTGAGACAAAATGTATAGATTAATAGAACTTAAACTTTACATAGGAAAGAATTCAGCTGAGACTGTGAAACACAGAAGGCTGAGGGTTTGGAATCTGAGCAGAAGTTGGGCAAAACATGGGTCTGCCAAAACTAATTAAGTGATATCTTTCGCTCTGTTTTCAGGAGCACCCAGAAGACAACCTTTCGTACTCAGTGAAAACCAGAAACGGAACATATCTCCTAAAACTGAAGAAAAACAAGTAGGTGGTAGTGTTCTAAGGAATCATCCCATCCTGCGGTTAGTTGCATCCAGGCAAGCGTTTTTATACCAAAAAAATTCAGAAGAGACCATTTAAATGGCAGATTGTAGTAATTAGAAAATTATTTTGTTAAACAGTGTTAAATACAATGTCTCTGTTATGGTACTGTCTTGAAAATAGAAGGGAACAATAACTTCTCTAGCTGTGAAGAAATTTATTTTGAATTTTCCCCCCCCCCCAAATAATAGCAATTTAGCAACGTAAGATTGTACATTTCAGAAAACCCTTAGGGAAAGTGAGAGTTCTGTTCAACATTAGCTGGGGGGAGGGTTCTTAGCTGTGTTCTATTTGAAGAAATCTCTGTTTCTGTCGTTCCTCACTCCTGAGCCTGGAGTAGTCCAGGCCCTTATGCAAATGAACCTGCTTAGGTGCTTCTCTATGGATTTTTTTAGTTAAAATATTTTAAAATCACTTATTTGCCAAAGGCTCCAGCTCATTTTAAGGTATTTTGTTTGGTGTGCCTCGATTTTAATAATAATTTAGCACGAGTGTGATGCCAACAGAATGTAGCATTTGCCAGGATTCTCAACTTATTTCTTGCTTTCTAGACCTCTAAAAGAGCAGTGGTTTATTTTTTGTTTCCAGAAAGCTTGTTAGTGAAGACTTTATGCTGTTTACATATGGGGAAAATGGGAAACTGGAGGCAACACAGTCCAAAAATGAGGTACTGTACATGATAAAATTCCCCCCTTTGTGTCAGAATTTCCTCAAACCAGGGAAACCAAGGAAAAAAATATATTTTCTGGGGATGCAGCTTTTGTGAGTTTTCATGTTTCTGTTTAACAGTTGCCAGTGATAATAAACAAAATGTTCATGAGGGATTGGGCTGTTTGTGGTGGTAGAACATCCCTGTTTCCTGAGGTGTGAAAGGAGATGCCAGGAGATTATGCCAAGGCTGAATTTGAGCTGCCTGATTAGGTCACCTTTGCATAGTATGCAATTAAAGGTACAATGGCAGCATCCAAAGCACTATAATTTTTAGGTCCTGTATCAAACAAGCCTTATAAATACTTCTAAATCTAATTTCAACTTCAAACTGCGTGTGAGCTCAGGGAGACTTAACTGGGTGGTTTGTGCATGGGACATCTTCTCAGGTCAGCCTTTGGGAGGACTCTGAGAACAGGATGAGCAATGCAGAGGAAAAGAGTTTTATGAAAGGTGGTGATGGGTTAAAAAAGTAATCTCAACACATCAAGTGATATTTTACTCCAAGAAGGCTGGGATTATTTTCAAAATGGGGAACTCTATAACAGCCAGCCTTAATGTCATCCAAATAATATGGTCAGTTAGAAAAGAAGTTTGCAGTTGAAGGCAACCACCTTGTTTTGTCACTAATTATGTGGGTTTGTTGCCTTTCAGACACACTGTTATTATCATGGCCTTGTTGAAGGAATTTCTGACTCAACAGTTGCTCTCAGCACCTGTGATGGCCTGAGGTATTATCTCTTGCTTTTTTCAGGATAATTCCTTCTGCATTACCAAAGTAAAACAGTAAAAAACCCAGTTGCTGTTCATCATACAGCTGGAAAAAAACCCACCATCCTGTCTTGCATCAGCTTTTTACCTGGGATCCAGATTCATTCAGTAACAATTTGCCTCCCTTCTCTTTTTTTCCCCCCTTTCTTTTCTCTCCGATTCAAGGAGCCCACACTGGTGTACAATCGAATATTTTAAATAAGTTCTGTTTTGTCTTTTGTTGGACATTTGAACTTACCCCCCATACTGAGATAATTTAAGATAATTTATCCCAACATAGCAGTGTGAACAGTTCCAGTTTTTAAGCATCCAGCTGTCATTCCCTCACCCAGTCATGACCATGAGGGGAAAAACTATGGAATAATTTTTCATTCCTACCTGATTTTTAGGGGAGTCCTCTACATTGGTGGCAAATGGTATGGGATGGAGCCGCTCAACACATCCAGCACGTTTGAACATGTGTTGTATGAATTAGAAGACAAGCAGGACATGCCCTTCCACTGTGGGGTGCTGAAGGGCAGCCCCCAGCACGAGATGTTTGTGGAGCAGGCTGTGGAGTACACCTTCTCATCAAACACTACCTCCAGCAGGGAGAAGCTTTTGAGGGTGAATATATTTTTATGTATTCTGAGAAGACCACAGTGGGAATTTAACACAACTTGAAGCAATCCTGCAGTGGGAGAGCAGAGGCTGCCCAAGACAAGCCGTGGGTAGGGCAGGAAAGGCATGAGCTGCCATTCAGTGCCTGACCTGCTGTGAATTACTGACACCTAGAGATATTGATGTGGGAAACTAAGGCCACATTAGAAAATGCAACTAGAGCATTGCTTTATAAACACATAAAATAAAAATCATGGGAAACACAAGCAAAAAGCCTTGAACTTGTTAACTTACTGTCCTTTCTAAATCTGCAGGAGAAGCGAGCTGTGCTGCCTCAGAAAAGCTATGTAGAGTTATTTGTGGTGGTGGATAACAAGAGGGTAATTATTTCATCCAACCCTAAATACATTTTAGTATTTGGTTAGCTTGCTTTCTCTGACATTCTTACGGTATTTTGCAGTTTTTGCTGAAGAATTCTGATCCTGCTGCGGTGCAAAAGGAAACAGTCGAGCTGATTAATTACGTTGATGGGGTAGGTCAGATAAGTTGCCTGGGTTGAGTAGTTTCTACCTTATCATAGTTTTCAAAAGGACAGCTAATGCAGTTCTGAAACTGTATTTGGAAGTTACACAACAACCTGTAACACAGTTAAGGCACATCAGGAATCTCTGCTCAAGTCTTGTAGAATTGCAAGCAAGGGGGAGAGATACAAGATGTTTTCACATCACTTCTGTGGTTTGACTGCTTCAGTCCCCAGTATGTTTTACATTTCTAGGAAGAGTATTTCTCATCTTTGTAGGTTTTTATTTTTAAAAAACTATCAGCACTGTGAACAATTCCATAAGATCTCTGATCACCTGTTCCCAGTTTCTCCTCGAGACAATTAGCCAAGGAAATGAATGACCATGGTCTTTCCAACTTCTCCAACAGAAAGATATGTTTAGGTATCTTCACAAAGTAGATTTTCTTCAGTTATATTTAGCTTTATAGTCTAAATAATTTTATTTGCTTTATAGTTTATAAATATTTTATATTTTAATTTATAAATACAAATATACCCTTAGTTTCAACGAAACTAAAGTTGTGTCATGGTCACTAAATTCAGCTTATTGTTTACTCAGTAATAGTGAATTCCATCAAAACAGACTGATGGACATTAATTATCATTACATTTTTTTCAGATGTATAGACCATTAAACATCCAGATTGTTTTGGTTGGATTAGAGATTTGGACAGATGCAAACCACATATCTGTAATGGAAGGTTCAGCTGGGGATGTTCTGGGCAGATTTGTTTCTTGGAGACAGAAAGATCTTCTTAAGCGATCAAGAAATGATGTCAGTCACCTCATAATGTAAGTTTTTCATTCAGTGGGAAAACTAGCCATGCTGCCAGTGTAAATGTATATGATTTGGGGGTTGTACATGAGCAAAAATATAACTGGAGTAAAATTCACTGCACTTCCAAACTGTTTTAACCTGGAAAAATGGCAAGAAGTATAATGAATTCTCAAGAGTTAATCAACTCCAGGGCAGGGGGCTGGACCAGGTGACCTCCAGAGGTCCCTTCCAACCTCAACCATTCTGTGATTCAGTGAACTCAGAAGCACTGACATTATTTTCAAGCTGTTATTCCGATTTTCATTATTAATTACAGCGAAATCCTGATGTGGTGAGAAATTTCTTCTTGATTTCAGGAAGACCAAATCTTGCCTGGCAGTATTTCTTTTAAACTCATTGCTGTCTTTTAGTAGAAATCATGAACTTTCAACCCATCTTTCAGCACCCCCTTCAAACTGCTTTTGTTGCAGAGGGAGAAGCTCTTTCAGGGGATCCATTGGAATGGCTTTTGTGGGTACTGTCTGCTCCCAAGTGCAGGGAGGGTCAATCAGCACTGTAAGTACATCATTTTGTGGGTGATGGAAGGAATTAGCCCTTGACCAAGTCGCTCTGGTCTTGGAGACTAGACTTGCAGTTGGGTGGTTTCTTTCATGGGGTTTATTATGTAAAGATTCGTGCATATTTTACAATTTTTTTAAGTACTTCCCAATTTCTGTCTTTGTCAAATTCCGGCCCACTTGGCAGATTTACTCCTCAAATAATTCTTTTGTCCCCCTTTTGTAATTTATCTAACTCAGTGGTGCATAAAAAAGCCCATCCTCATAACATTAAAGTTCAGTGGGTTTGGGATGGGCATGAAGCACAAAATAACGTGTGGGTTTTTTTTTACTCTTTAAATAAATACTGAATATAATGCACTATATTCCCAAGCGTCTGGAATTCCCCACAGGAAGGCTGTGAGCTTGCAAAAATTTTAAGTATGGGAAAATTAGTAAGAAACTGGTTTTTTTCTCCACCATTGGGGCAGAACCAGAGGTTCCTGTTCTTAAAATAGGGATGCCACAATGCTGTGGACGATCTCAGAAGCAGCTTTGGTTCTCAAACAGTACATATGTCATTGAAGACTCCATTGAAATCAGTCTCATGAGTGATTAACTGTGTTAGAACAGAATAAATAGGCCAATTTCAGCCGGGAGGAACCTACAATGATCATCTAGCCCAGCTGCCAACTCTTTATTATTCAGAATATGATCCTCATGGAAGCAACAGAAGGAGTGGCAGAATCTGACCCTGCCTGAATATAAAGTGACAAACTCTCTGTTCATGCTGCTTCTGCCTTGTGACATAGTTTAGCATTCTGACTCCAGGGGTCTCCCAGGGCTTGGTGGTGGGAACAGAACACGAGGTACAAACAGTATTTTCTTCATGTCACCTTTTTTTTTTACACTGATTCTCTCTGTCAGTTGAATCACAACAACATGTTACGTCACGCCACGGTAGTTGCCCATGAACTGGGGCATAATCTCGGAATGAAACACGATGATAAGAGGTGTCCTGCCTCCTACATAATGCACAGCACAGATAAGTAAGATTTCCAGTTATTTGGTTGCAAGAGCTTATTTTAGTTGCACGGCTGTGCCTTGCAAGCCGTGAAACTCCTCCTCGAAGAACTGCTGTGAAAGAGGAGTTGTTTGAAAAATTTAGTCACAGAAATGGACTCACTGAATTAGGATTTCACATAATTTTAATTTATTTGAAATCCTACCTGTTTTCTGACCCAATCACTCTTTATTTATAGTATTCTTAAAAACCTAATTGGATTAGATAATTTTTTTTTTTTAATGATAGTGTGTTGCTGGCTTGATTTTTACCCTGCTGAGAATGCTTTAAATATTTAACAGTTTACAAATACAAACAGTAACAAATATTTAACAGTTAATTTAAACAAAACCTCTTGCCTTATATTTCTTTCAGTTCATTTGTTCTTTGGCTTCCCCTTAAGAGAAAAAGATCATATTATTTATTTATTTATCCACATTTGTATTAAAAAATCAGGGTGATTGAACACTGGAATTCCTGAATTTTTAGGGACTCTAAGGTGAATGTCTTTCTAATCAAACATTTTTAGACTCAGTACAGACAAGGAATTTCTAAGGCCTGTTTTATACAGGACACCAGAACACATAATCTTGCTTCTGAAAGTATATGTATTTTTATATTATAATAGTATTTTTTAAGTCCTAGTACTGCACTTCAATGCAAGATAAAGCAGAAATTAACTATCTCGTTATGTCCTAGCATTACAAAATGCAACATTTATTATAGAGTAACATTAATTTAAGGGCTTGAGTTTTCCATTTTCCTGCAATCAAAATACTTATAATAATAAAATATTCTGCTTTCCAGTGGATCCAGGAATTTCAGCACCTGCAGTGCTGATGATTTTGAGACCCTTATTCTTCACGGAGGAGGAAACTGCCTTAGAAATCCTCCCAAGACAAGTAATGTGTACAGAGAACCTGTCTGTGGTAATAATGTGGTTGATAACAATGAAGAATGTGACTGTGGCAAACCACAGGTAATGGGTGAAATTCAACTGGAGACTTGTTCTATGTTGGATTCTATTCTATTCTATTCTATTCTATTCTATTCTATTCTATTCTATTCTATTCTATTCTATTCTATCCTATTCTTCTGTATAATACTGGCCTTTTGATATACATGATTGCATTAATACCTGAGGAGTTTTCCTTGTAATTTTCCTTTTTTGCAAGGAATATGAAGATATATTTTAGTTAAATCTTAAAATCATACTTTGATTTTGATGTGGACTCAGTTAAAGGCTTCACAGAATGTTGAGGCACTGCTGGGAAAGAAGAGCATTTTAGAGCAGAGTATGTGGAGATAAAACTGGATTTTGTGCTGGTTTCAGCACAGACATTTCTGTTACATGACAGAGACTACTTTATCTGTAGAGCACATACAGGTTTCTTAACTGGAACCCTTAAACTTTGCCCACACTGACTTCCTTTTGTGAGTCGTTATTTGCATTGCCAAAATGTCCCTCGAAGAATGGGATGTGTTGGCTCCTTCTCCAGAAAATAGAAGTGTCTTTAAAAGACATCACCAAGTCAAAAGGTTGTCACTAAACCCCTGGTCCCATTGGCATTCCTGTGCCACAACACATCAAACCAGGGTTTTTCCTGATGGCTTGTGCTAGGAAAACACAGCCACACTGTCCTCTGGCTCCTGTTAGAGCAGAAGGCTGTCAGAACGTGGCAGAGACAGGGATTTAAAGCCTGGCTTGCACTGGTACTGATGATGTACTTTCCTAGCTGTATAAGGAGATAAAAACAGTGTCCCCTTGTCCACGGCTGTTCCTCAGGAATGCTCCAACCCCTGCTGTGATGCTGCAACCTGCAAACTCACGCCTGGATCCCAATGTGCTCAAGGGCTGTGCTGCAAAAATTGCAAGGTGGGCAATGTCTTATTAAGCAAAATTGATACTATTCACTAGAATTTTTTAATGTTTGAAAAGAGCTGATCTAGTCCTCTTTGACGTATTTTCACACTGCCAAACCACGTTCACCAGTAGAGGGCATTTGAAACCTGAGAGAGCAGAGAAATTTGTCTCCCTTAACATCACTAAAGGTTGTCACTGATTGTTTCGCACTAGAACTTCTGATGTTGCAAACTGACAGTGCCTTTCCCCTCTGGTTCCAGTTTAAAGTGGCAGGAGCAGAGTGCAGAGCAAAAAGGGATTCCTGTGATCTCCCTGAGTACTGCAGTGGAAGCAATGCCTACTGTCCAGAGGATGTTTACATCATGAATGGTCACCCGTGCAGCAACAACAAGGCATATTGCTACTATGGAGTGTGCCAGAGTTTTGATTCACAGTGTGAATCTATATATGGGAAAGGTAGGTTTATTATTTAATGTAAACCCACTGGTATTCTCCTTTTCCAGTTTTTCTTTCCTGTGTTTTTCAGGCAGCTTACAAAGATTTACTATCTTTTTGTACAGGGGCACGAAAAGCACCTGATATATGCTTTGAGAAGGCAAATATTAAAGGAGATAGGTTTGGAAACTGTGGGATGAAAGGTGGAATGTACAAGAAATGCCCTGTCCAGTAAGTCACCAGCAAATAAAACTAACCCTAAAATGTTCAATGTAAAAAATGTATGCTGTTACAAGCCCTTCAAAGTGTGAGATTTAAAGAATATTTCCCTGAAATGCAAGCTAAAAAGTTTGACTGGATGGTGTATTTTCACTGGTAGTTGTGTTTTTTCTGTTCACCTTTCTCTGAGTGTCTTTTCTTCAATACAGGCACAGTCTGTGTGGCAAACTCCAGTGCACATCTGTCAGTCTCCAAAACCTGCCTGCCTGGAGCGTTGTCAATAATGCATCAGGGGTTTTATGCTGGTCTTCTGACTTTGACTTAGGATCAGATATCCCTGATCCTGCTCAAGTTCATGATGGGACAGCCTGTGGAGAAAACAAGGTAAGAGGCATCACAGCAGCATGGTGGGATATATTCCACCAAGTGGAAAGTTCTTAACTTTCTAAGGCATTGCAGAGCTCTCTTGTTTGTGTGCCATAATACAATGAAAAACCTGCTTTTTGAAATCTACAAAAACAATTAATTAGCTCTTCAAAAACTGGGATGCCACAAATCAGCCAACTACATTATCAGTTATTGAAATTATTCCATCAAACTGCATCCACAGGGTTAAGAAAATGTGGTAAAAATACAGCTATAAAATTGTGACGTACTGAATGTTCTCTCACCCCTTTTCCTTGACATTTAAGTAAAAGCTGTAGCCTTGATGTAAACATATGTATTTATATGGCATATTTATAAAGGGGTGGGGTTTTTTTCTTAGTTTTGTGTTTGCAAGACTCTTAATTATTTCTTCCAGGCCTGTGTAGGTTTTGAATGTGTTGATGCAACGTTTCTGGGCTACAACTGTGATGTGAAGCAGAGGTGTAATAATAATGGGGTGAGTAGATGGTGCTTCGTGTTTCTAGACTGGTGCAAGTTCCCTGCCTAAAAGAAACAACCAGCCAGATGGCTTTGCTTTTTTTCTGATCTGTATTAAAAGTTAAATCCACTTTTTTTTTACCTGTAATTCCTGTTGCCAGGGCAAACCTCTCAGCACTAACATTGAAAGGCAATTCTTCAGATTTTCCGAAGGGAATTTTTTAATATTACTGAGCTGTTGAGTTGCTAAAGGAAAATATTCCTTTGAGGGAGATGGTCTAGTAATACCTGATTCATATATGTCTCTGTGAAAAATCAAAATGGAATCCAAAGGCTGTAAAACCAAGTTCTTTGGACTGCAATTTATTGGAGGCAAATAACAACACAAATGTTAATTTCTACAGAGAATTCACTTGAGGTATCAGGATCACTCAGTGGTTTGGGATGTTATGGATGGGGAGAGCTTATTTCTAGTTAACACTTCATGTATTTCTATGCAATAATGTGCAGTATCCCTTGTTTCCACATCCAACTCCTCACGTGGAACTGCAGATCCCTGCCGGAGGTTGCAAGTGGCCGCTCTCAGGGAGGTGTTGCTGTTGGACTAATCCCCGTGTAAGGGCTGTAGGTGTGTTACAACAATGGGAACTGCCACTGCCTGACTCTTTAATCCCTGTTGTACTGGTGTAGGTGTGTAACAACAACGGGAACTGCCACTGCAATGCGGGATGGGCCCCTCCGTTCTGTAACCAGTCCGGCTACGGAGGCAGCGTTGACAGTGGTCCTGCTCACACAGGTAGGACATTCAAACTTCCTTCTGCCCCAGGGTCTCATAAAATTAACTACTTATAGCAGGGTTTTTTTCAGTTTCTTTTGAACTGGTTTTTTTCCTACTGCACGTGACTTGAAGAACAAACATTATCTGATAATGAAGTAGCTTTTGTTGGGCTTTATACTTTACACACAAAACGTTTTCATTCTTTGTTTAAAAACAAAGTTCACAGTCTGTAGCTTTGTGAGGAGAGAAACCATTCGTATTTTACCAGATTTTACTAAATCTGTGTTGTGGGAAAGAAAAAAAAAACCTGTTTTGTAGTTGTTAAAAGTTTAGGAAGGCAAAGAGGATGTGCAGAGCAATTGTGGGTGAGCAGATACAAAATCACAGAGTCACAGAATATTCTGAGTTGGAAAGGACTCACAGGAATCATCAAGTTTCTTGAAGAAATATATGGAAAAGGAATAAGTTTGTATATCATGGAACACAGGGGGGTTAAAGGCAAAAAGAACTTGTAATAACATAAGGCCAAATCCTACTTTTCTGATCGTAGCATTTGATACATTTCAGTGGAGTTTCGACTCAAAATAATTTAAAGATTGTAGTGTTTACAACAGAAAAAAAAAGGTGCTTTAATATTGTAAATGCCATTACTTCAATTCTTTTTTCTCTAGACACGTCACTTCGGGATGGGCTGCTCATCTTCTTCTTCCTCGTGCTGCCGGTCGCCACCGTCGCTGCATTAGCAATAATTAAGCGGGATGAAATAAGGAGAAAACTTTGCAGGAAGAGTAGAAGGCAGCACAGGTATTTCCCTTCTTACAGGTGCTATCTGAACACATGAGAGCAGGCCCCAGTTAATTTAGCAAGCCAGGGAGGTGCTTTATCTACACAAAGAATTCCACACCCCCTAAAAAAACAAGCCTTCCCTGCCAATAGCAGGATCTGGTAGTTCAGTCCCCTGATTTGGTTGTTTAATCCAGTCACTCCAGTTGTCATTTCTTGGGTGTTTTTCCCAAAAAACATTGCACTTGCCTAATTGTTATTGATAATTGTATTGCACATGGGGACAGAGCACATTGAAATGGCTTGTCAAGCCCAGACAGGGCTGGACTCATGAGCAGAACCCAGATCCTCTGAGTTGTGTAGCCTTGTCCTTTGGAAGTGCTGCATCCCTGAAGAACTTTTCTGATCACGTGGTTTCTGTTTCAGGGATAACAACGTGCAGGAAGCAAAGCAAGATAACAAACCAAGTCATGACACGAGAAATGATCAGGTGAGAGATGCATACTTGCATTATTTCCTGTTAATACAAACTCTACAGAGCCTTTCCTCTAACGTAATTATTTATGACTGCGTGGCTTTTTGATACATGGAAGCCACCTGTATTTCCAAGCATTTAACATAGTTTAAAAAGTGTTAAAGAGGATTTGTGTGGGTAAGTATGAGCTTCATTGCCTGCTATCAAAACAACACGTTTCAAGAGAATATGAAGACTGTCCCAAAAAAATAAAGACTAGTTCTTAAATACCATTATCTTAATACTGGATAATTGCATACACTTCATGTTTTCTGTTAACCTGATTTTCTGCAACGTCTTTTCCAGCCTGCCACATCAAGCCCTGATGTTTTTACCGTATTGCATTTTCCTGGCACAAGGTTTGTAGCACTGAAAACCCTCTTCACTTCACATTCGCTGGGTTTACACGGCTGTGTCACTGCTTATGAGGCTCCTGATGTCTTGTGTCCTGTTCAGGAGAATTTTTCATGCAGCATCATGAGCTGTAATAGATTGAATGCTTGAGGGAGAAATGCTGTTTTACTGCTTGTTTAGAAAACAGCATAAATGCAGGTAAATGCTACAGGAAGAGGCATAGAGGGTTAGGTGTAAATATATGTAGAAATGATAGAAACTGTTTAAAGAATGGTGAAGAACCAGTTTAGAAATGCCAGTGGTCTCAAGTCATGCAATTCTAAACACAAGGTGTTTTCCACACTTCAGGCACCCAGTACAGACCCAGTTTCCTGCAGTTCCCTCAGGACCTCAACGACCCCCAGTCCCACCTAGACCAGCCGTCTGAAAAGCTTCTTGGGACCCCCCAACCAATTCTGACAAGTAACTAGCCTGAAAATAACCCAAATTACAAGATTTCAATCCTCCAGTCCTCTCCTTGTGCGGCCAAAATGCCCTTGAGAAGCACATACCTCTGGAAGGACTGGATACCAAGAGGCACTGAACGCAGAGTTGGTGACTCCCAATGTTTTGCTACTTGCTGCTGGCTGTGTTTGTGCCTCCTCTACCTCACCTCTTGGTTTTTTAAATCAGAAGCCTGAAGTTCCACGCTCGTGGGATTACACTGGTGACAGTGTGTAAGTCTGAGGTGCAGGCCAAGGAGAAGTGAATTCATTTATTTACAGACATGATTTATTCAGCTCTGAGACCTGTCTGCCATCAGCCCTTCAAAGCTGGGGCCCAGAGCCCACCTCTCGTGACCACCAGCTCTGTCCCCTTCCATTTCAGGTAGTTTATAAAAGTGACCTTAATATCTGGGGACACCAGAAACGCTGTGCCTGGGTCTGAAAGAAACTGTCCAGTTACAGAAAATGTGGGATGCTGGGAAATACCCTGTGCAGCTCAACAGCGGTTCAGTGTCTGCTGGTTATTGCAGCTCAGGATTTTTGTCCACTACAAAAGCAACAGATTAACTTTGGTCACTCTAAATGAGACAAGACACCAGCACTGATTTAAAGTGGAACGTGTGGAGTGACACAGTTTGTCCAAATGGGTCTCCATCCAGTGTTTTCATCCAGGAGAGGGATCTGGAAAATCCAGGGGAAAAAAAAAGTCTGCATCCAAATGGAGAAGCAGTTGCTGTGCAGGGACCAACTCGCTGGGAAGAACAAAACTGTGGATACAGATCCACCTCTCCAACAGGGAGTGACGAACAGCCTGGCTGTGTTCATGCCAACTTGGGAGTATGGACTAGGAAAAAAGAGTGAATACATTACAGAATTGCCTCGCCAATATAATATTTCTAAGCCCTCAGATGGCCACATCAGTGAAGAACTGGACAAAAAGACCCCAAAATGTATTGCAGGCAAAAATCTGCACTGGCAAGGAGTGTCTGCCAAAGAAGTGTCCTCTTCCTTAATCGCTCAGGATCTTAAATTGTTATTATAATTAAATAACTTAAAGAATTAAGATTTTTGTTATGAAATACTCCTGTAATTTAGACCTCCACCACCGGGGGCAGCACACTCGGTGGTATCTTTGCTTAAAGATCTTAAAAAGCCACCGCTGGGTACGCAGGGGAGGGCTCAGCCATTGGGCGCTCCTGGGGGCCACCAAAGGGAACTGTTGAGTTTATTGTGAGGGGAGAATTGGGTTAAAAACTGGGTAAAACCAGGATTGTGTGAAACCACGATTGTGTGAAAGGCGCCGATTCTGTGGGCCGGGCCTTGTGGCGCCGCGCCCGCCAGGGGGCGCCCCCGCGGCGGCAGCTCGGCGCATGCGCACGGAGCCCCGGCGGGCGCGGAAGCGGCAGCGCTGGCGGCGGAGCGGCAGCAGCAGCACCGGGGGAGCGGCAGCGGCGCCCAGGTGGGGCTGTGCCTGCTGTGCGGGCTCCCCGCGGCCGGCAAGTCCAGCCTGGCCCGCGCCCTGCGCCGCCGGCTGCGGCAGCGCCCGGGCTGGGCCTGCGCGCTCCTCCACTACGACGAGCTCATCCCGCCCGAGGTCTTCCGTCCCCGCGCTCCGGGGGCGGGCCCGCCAGAGCCGCTCCCATTGGTCAGTGTGGTTGCGTCACTGCCGCGCGACCGCTGTTGCCAGGCAACGGGACGCGTCCGGCCGGCACTGGACCGGGATTGGGATTGGGGCTGGGGTTGGGAACGGGACCAGGAATGAGACTGGGTCTGGGTCTGGGACCGGGAATGAGACTGAGTCTGGGACTAAGACTGGCTCTGGGGTCAGGGCCGGGCCCGGGCTGGTTCGGGGCCGCTGCGGGTCCCCCCGCGGCCGGGCCGGAGCTGTGCCGGCTCCGCGATCCGTGCCCTCCGTCCCCCCGCAGGTGCCCGGCTGGAAGCGGAGCCGCCGCGAGCTGCTGCAGTGCCTGGAGGGTTTCCTGCGGGCGCTGCTCACCGGGGCGCCGCTGCCCGGCCCCGAACAGCCGGGATGGGAGCGGTTCCTGCGCTGCTGCCGCCGGGAAGGGCTGCTGGAGGCGGCGCATGGGGACGGCGGGGCCCCGGCACGGCCGCTCTGCCTCCTCCTGGACGACAACTTCTACTACCAAAGCATGCGGTACGAGGTGTACCAGCTGGCCAGAAAATGTGAGCACTCCTTGTTCCGCGGCGGGAGGGTAGGAGATTTCCCTGTAGGAAATCTGGGGCACTTCAGCTGCTTTGAGTGCCCTCGTGGAACTCTGGTTATTCTCAGTGGCTGGGTTCCTGCACTACGGTGAGGAGCAACTGAACTTTATTACTGTGTTATTAGAAATTGGTAGAACACCTAAAATGTTTCTTAGAGCAGCCTTGGAGTATCTTCCATATATAAGGGAGCTCCAGGAGAGCTGGAGAGAGACTTTGGACAAGGCATGGAGTGACAGGACAAGGGGGAATGGCTTCACACTGCCAGAGGGCAAGCTTGGATGGGATATTGGGAAGGAATTCTTGGCTGTGAGGGTGGGTAGGCCCTGGCACAGGTTGCCCAGAGAAGCTGGGGCTGCCCCATCCCTGGAAGTGTCCCAGGCCAGGTTGGACAGGGCTTGGAGCAACCTGGGCTAGTGGAAGGTGTCCCTGTCCATTGCAGAGGAGTGGGATGAGATGAGCTTTAAGGTCCCTCCAAACCCAAACCATCGTTTCTGTGTGTTATCTCAGATGTTATTACTTGAGCAGCCTCGAAGGTAAAATTGTTGGTGTTCCTGTCTAGGTCTGTGTTCACATCAGACTCGGAACTTGTGTAGAACCTCCTCAGTCCTGCAGAGCCTTTCTCCTGTGTGTTGCTCTCAGAAATCGTTACTTGAACTGTATAAACTTGAACTGTTTAAAGATAAAATTGTCTGTGTTTGTTTTAGATTCCTTGGGCTTCTGCCAGTTGTTTTTAGACTGTCCCCTGGAATGCTGCCTGCAGAGGAATCGCCTCAGGAGTGATCCTGTACCTGAGCAGACAATACGTTTAATGGCAAGGAAAATAGAAATGCCGGATCTCAAGAAAAACACTTGGGAGCAGCACAGCCTCATTCTGAGCAGCTCTGAGTGCATCTCAGAGGACAAGTATGCTACTGGATTGATCCTAGAGTTTTCCCTAAGTGCTGTTTTCATAA
Organism: Lophotriccus pileatus; assembly: GCA_035583135.1. NCBI lineage: Eukaryota > Metazoa > Chordata > Aves > Passeriformes > Tyrannidae > Lophotriccus > Lophotriccus pileatus. The sequence goes on from JAWWES010000169.1 coordinate 32,258,879, forward strand.
ATGAGTGTGTAAAAGCTCCTTATTGTATCTAAACAGTGTGTAAAAGATATTCCCAGTGGTGATCTTTGGAAGCCAGTCAGTTACACAAGACACTACTGGGAGCTCACAGCCACCATCCTTTGCAGAGTTAACCCCAAAACTCACTGCATTCCTACCCTGCCATTGAAAATCCATGTAAAATTGCCTGAAACATTAAGACTGGAAATAATTGAGCTGTAATTGTTTTTCATCTCAGATTATTTCACTGATTGCCTCATAAATTTAACTGAAAGCTTGCTCTTTCTTTTTTTTCTGTGGTACCATTTCAAAATGGAAGAAAAATGTCAGTGAATCTGTTTGATTGCTGTGTTTTACTCTGTTGTTTGTTTTCTTAGTGAGCAGATAATGAACCTGCTGGCCACTGCTCTGGAAAATCCAGTGAGGCCAAACGAGGAGGACACGGAGCAAAAGGTAGCACTGCTTGCCTGCAGGTGGTGACTGAGGTGCTGCTGATGTGTTGTTTCCAAAGTTAGGTACATTTAAAGTGTTTGCTTGTTCCCTCCCTCTCTGCTGGCCCTGGGCAGGACACAGATCGAGCCATCTGTGCAGCCAGTGCTGTCCACCAGGCTGACCAGGCGTGCAGGAGGGTCATCTCTCAGGCCATGAAGGACGCCAGAGGTACGTGTTCTACCTGTCCTACCTATCCCAGCTGCTGGTGGGCAGTGGGAAACCAAACCTGTGGAGTTCCCTTGGGGAGAATTGTCCAGGAATCCTGTCCCAGCAGGTGTGACCAGCCTTCATAAGTCTGGTCATGGTTATTTGTGGAACGTAAGTCCAAGTCTGCAGGTTTAGAAACCAGTATAATATTTATTAACTGTATTAAATACAGCTTTAATAAACCCATTTAGTCCAGACCAGCATTTTAGAGGATTATAGTTCATAGGATTTATATGAGTAGCAACTCTGTGCCTGTGTTCAAGGTTCTCTCTGTGATCAGTGACAGGACCTGAGGGAACAGCTGGAGTTGTCAGGAGAGGCTTAGGTTTTGGATCTCAGGGAAAGGTTCTTCCCACAGAGGGTGGTTGGCACTGACCAGGCTCCCCAGGGCAGTGGGCACAGCCCCAAGGCTGCCAGAGCTCAGGGAGGGTTTGGAGAACGATCTCAGGGACAGGGTGGGATTGTTGGGGTGTCTGTGCAGGGCCAGGAGTTGGACTGGATGGTCTTTGTGGGTCCCTCCCAACTCAGCATATTCTGTTACTCTACAGTTCTATGATTTTGTCTTTAAGATGAAGATAAAAGTTCAACTTTCATTTTCTTTAGACAAAAACATTCTCCCAAGTGAGATGAAGAGCCTGGCTGAAGAACTCAACAAACTGAAGGCAGAATTTTTGGAAGACTTGAGGCAAGGAGAGATTTTGAAAACCCCAGATTCTGACCCTGCTACGAGCATAGTTTCTTCATTCCAACATGAGGCAACCAAAGTAGTCAATAAATATATTTTAAAATAATGACATAGAGAATGTTGGGTGTTTAAGAGTGTTTAAACTGCAGTACTCTGAGCACTGCTGCTGAGAGATCCCTTCTCTGACTCCTCTCTCCATGGTGTGGAAGAGAAACACAGTCTAAACAGACTGGAGATCAAGCCAAGAGCAAACCATCCTTACATTTAAATTTCATGGGATCATACACAGAATTTAGCCTGGGAAGAGCACTTGGAAGTCATCTAGTCCTGCTTCCTGCTTACCATGGGACTGACCTCCACCCACAGCCTCCTCCATCTGAGATTCTGAGGAGCACCTTGGCTGGTGACCTGCTCTGCTCTGTCCAGCAGTACCTGAGCAATCCCAGAGGTGTTTATCCTCCTCACCATACCTAGATCCCATTTACTCCTAAGCAGATCACCAGCTCCACCTGTGGAAGCACATGCAATTAAGAATTAACATGAGACCTAATTAGAAAGTGTTATTTTATTCATATCTTACAAAAGCAAAGCCTCACAACATGAACTACACGAGAGAGAGTTATTTCAGAATTAACCTTGTCATCTCAAAAACATTCACTAACATTAGAATTTATTTTACAACTCTAACAGGTCTCATTTTTGCATAAAATATGCTCTTTACACTGAAATACATATTATTAACAAAGTAGGTACTTTGAAGCACGTACACCAAGATTGCTCAATGAGAAATGCTTCAGCAGGAGAGAGATTTCCTGCAGCAGAACATCCATTTGCTGTAGATTTTCAAAGAAGCTTAAAATTAATAGAAAACTTGCCAGTGAAGACTTCTAATTACATTCTCTTCGTCAAAAAGAAACAAAAATCAACCCCTCCCCAAAACAGTCTGGAACAAAACAAACAGCAAGAGATTATTTGGCTGGAAAGCACTGCTGGAACGTGTCACCCAGCACTCAAGTTTTATATTAAAATGCCAACCAACATTTTATGTCAAAATTCTCTTCACCTAAACATGTGAAAAAAACAACTATTTTTCCCTATTAGCTTCTTTGCAGTTGGTTTAAGCATTAACTGAGATAACTGAGATGTTCAAATATTTATTGGAATATTCAGTCTCAGTAGGTCTGTACTGAGTGCTACAAACAGTGCACATTGAAGTGTTCACAAAGCTAGAAAATAATCTCTTACAATAAAAACAAAAACCTCACAAAATTCGTGTTTTTGCCAACTGCAGAACCTAACAGAACCAAGCTGTGGAAAAATTCCATTTCCTTCCCAAACTTCCCTGTTAATAAAATGCTAATCACCCACCGCCTGATAATATGAGGACTTTTTGTTTTTTAACAAGAAACAATTTGGTGCATTGGAGCACATGGAGAAGTTGATATGAAAAGTGCCTCTGACTGAGAACTCGGACTCAGAATCCTGGACAAGTATCCCTCACTGACTGGATGAGGCCTGCTTGTGCAAGGGAAACATTAGGATCAAACTCTCAAACAATTTGCCATCTTTAAATTGTGGTCAATAGGATGAACAAATTACGAAAAATAGGACAATACACCTTCCAGGGCTCCTCAGTGGAGAAGGGAACAGCAGTGTCAGGGAGCTGTTTGGCACCAAAGCATGAGGATGAAACACAAAAATCCTGTTCCTGGTGGGACCCTCTGTGAAGGATTCAGGGATCCACCCAAGATCTGGGTGCAGAGCCAAGGGACAAACACCAATTCCTGCCCAGGAACCCCTGCAGGGAGGAGTTTGCCCAAGGAAATAGGGAAGTGTTCCTTGCATTGTTCAGCTTTCTTAGATGTCCAAGCTAATCTTCTTTTCCTTCGTCATTCCAAAGCAGAAACAACAGTATCCAGGCAGCAACACTAAAATCCTTCCAAACAACAATTTGCAAGGTTTGGGGTTAGATTTTTTTTTCCCCACACTGAGTTCTGTTATTAAGAACATATTTTCTCCACAACTGAGGATCCTTTCCTAAGTGAGGGCCCCTTTTCCATCAGATCCTGCAGGCTTCCTCTTACTCCCAATGACCTGACCAGCTTCCTATCCCAAATTTTGTCCAAGGGCATTGTGGTTCAGAAGTCATGTTTCTAAATGACCAAACCATGAGCTGTCACACACAAAAAAGTCTGTAACTGTTCACAGGTGCTGCCAACCAAAGTCCTACTGGATTAGAAACCACATCAATGGGATGGAGGGAGGGAATCCTAAACATTTGTGCACATGGAAGTAAATCTCCCTGCTGACTCCAGGAGGGAGAGAGGCTGGAGCCACAACCCAAGGAGAACTTGGCTGTTGTGAGTGGTGCCATTCAGCACTGGAAGGTGCTCCCTGGAGCACCACCATTCCAGAAGCTTCCTTGGAGCGGAGCTTCGGAATAGGAGATTGCATTATCTATCAAAAAGGCAAGGAAAACCACTTGTATAAATTACTCATCTTAAAGGTCTTCAGCAGTTAATTCTCTTATCCCAATCATGTATTTTTAGCCAAATGTAGATTTTGGAATCTGCCAGTATGTGATCCAGAGGGAAACACCTTTCCTGTCCTCTTTGATCGGAACAGGCATCTTACAAAACCTGTTCAGGAGCAGTAACTTCCAACAGGATTCCAGTTCAGTCTGGTTTTAGTCCTTAAAATAAAGGACTCCCTATGCACAAAGAATTGCAGTTTTACTGAAAAAATAAATTTTAAAAGTATAAAGCCACAAAGAGATGTTTTGGAATTACGAAGAGCATAATGATGAAAAATAGAAATTATATTCTCTTTTACAAATCCACCCAAATGGATTTTGAACCAGGCCTGAAACCAAATGTTTTTAGGAGTGACAGTGTGTTATTGTTCATCTTCACTATGTTGGTACCTCTCCAGTGGCAGATTTCTGACCTCATTACTACAAGGCTGAGCACAGCCAACAATCAGCCAACAATTACCTAAGCACAGAAATTCAACAGTAGGTAAGTCAGGTAAAGAGAAACACACCTGGTGTCCAAATTTCTACTTAATTGAAGTCAAAATTACTTCTAAAGCTAAAATTCTCAGACAGGTGGTTTTTCCTGCATTGACCTTACACTGAAGTCCCTGATAGTTTCTCCACTGGCTCCAGAAAGTTTTAGCTCCCATAACAACATAAATTTGAATAAGCCAAACATTTGCTATTCAGATTCCAACCAATTTGCTGATAGGACAAAGGGAATATATAAGGGAAGCTTAAATTTCTCTCAAGTAACAGAAACCAAGGTAAAAGTGCACGCCTAAATATGGGAAAAGTAACAGTTCCTCCTTATTTTTAATGTCTCAGACTCCTATCTAGCATATTAAGGGTTATTATTAATTTTGCTCAGATGTTTTATTTAGGATTATATTAAAGTGCCTGTCCATTATCCTGGGGGCTTCTAAATAAGATATACAGTATGAAACAAAATAATAATTTTCAGTTACTCTTTGCTACCTAAAATTCCTAAACCCAGTGTAGTTCCTTTGCCTCCTACATGGACAGCTCAGAAAAGCCAGAGGCCCTTCCCCTTATTTCCAGCACACCCAAAAGACATTAAATCTGGGAGAGGGGATAAAAGAGACCTCCAAGTCAGCTGAATTTACAATAAACCAGGTCATACAACTCTCAAACATACAGGCAACCTCTCTGTTGTAGCCTGGCCCAACATAAAACTGAACAAAGGAGTTTTAATTTGTAAACCTCTTGTTTGTTCCTATTAGCACTCCTATCAGCAAGACAGAAGTCTAATTGTGCAAATTTTAAATATCTGTACAAATTAGTTTAAGGCAGTTAGAAGTCTCACAGAATATATATTAGCTCTACAAGCTCTTTATTATGTCTGTTTAAAAATTACCTCCTCTGAAAAAGATGTAAATTTTGGTAAGTGTAGGTTAAAATAAGGTATCCTGTTTAATTTTTTGTTTGTATAACTCATGAATGACAAGCTTTGAACTCCTTTTTTTTCCTACCAGAGTTTTATTCACAATAACCCGTTACCTTCTAGTTTTGTGATGAGTTTTTAAAATAGTTAAATTAGTGTTTGAGCCCTAGAATGAAGAGCATAAACTTATTATAAACCTTCATTGGATTAAAGCAACTTTTACATCAAATTGAACTGGTATGTGAAAGTTGCTTCTGTTTGCTTTTCAGGTTTGTAGTAGCCAAGTTTTTAAGGATAAGGATGTCTCCAAAGTAGCCATAAAGAATCATAGAATGGTTTGGTTTGGAAGGGACCTTAAAGATAATTTAATTCCAGCCCCCTGCCATGGGCAGGGACACCTTCCACTAGCCCAGGTTGTTCCAAGTCCCCTCCAACCTGGCCTTGGACACTTCCAGGGATGGGGCAGCCACAGCTTCTCTGGGCAACCTGTGCCAGGGTCTCACCACCCTCATTCTTCCCAATATCCCATGTAACCCTGCCCTCTGCCAGTCCTTGCCCTGTCACTACTTGATGTGTCACTGCATTAACCTTCCATATTTTATGGATAATGTGGCTTGTCCAGCCTAGTAAATACTCTGGTAATGACATCCTATGGTTCAGGACACACGCTCTGCTTCTCCATTTGCAGAATGTTTATTGGGATTAAGTGCAAGCAACTTAAATTTAGCAACCACAGCATGTAAGATGCATTCCAATCCTGACAGCACTCTTGGCTTTTTTTGAAAGGCTACATATAAAATAACCACCAAATCCTACACGAAATTTCCCTGGCAAGTTTTACAACAACACGGAAATAACTTTGCCTCCTTTGTCCAATTGACTAATGTGAATATTCCATATGGGAATGTGCAAGCTTTCCATCAGCAAGTATGAAAAATAGACTGTAATATGTTAAAAAACTAAACCAAAGCACGTCTCAGTCAATGTTGATTATGTTGGCCTCTTGCAAAGTGGCAAGCGAAGTCGTACTTGTTTTTACACTTACACCCACAGATGTTGCACTGGAAAGGATTTTCAAATCCATGACATCCCATGTGAATTGTGTAAAGGATATTGTCTGCAAAGTACATGTCACAGTGTGGGCAGTGATGCAGAAGCTGAGGGTCCTGGACTGGGAGGGTTGGAGCCGGAGTACTTGGCTGGCTGTTACTGATACTGGGAGTACTGGTGTGGGCGCTGCGATCGCTGCTGGGCCCGGCCACGGGACTGTAGTTCCTTTGATTTTGTGGAGGCCGAGGATCTGGGCTGGTTGGAGATGAGTTTTGAGGAATATTTGCTGACACAGCTGAAACTACTGCAGGTGCAGCAGGCTGCTGGATCATGAAAGGCTTTTCATCCTGACAGGAAACAACATCAGGAGAGGCTGGATTTTGGTTTTCAGGTGGCAAGCTGGACAACTGTCCAGCCAACGTGGAGAGCTGGTTCAAAGGATTATCCACCATGAGGTCTTGTGGATCTCTTGGCAACCCTCCACTCTGAGTCGTTTTTGCCATGCCCTCGTACGCTTCAGTCTGGATATTTGGGATTTCGTGGGTGAAGTCATTAAGGTAGTCTGGTTTCTGCACCACCATGGAAGGTGGGCTCAAATTAATTAACGCTCTTCTGCTGTACCCCAAATTGCTGGTCTTCTTCTGCAAAACCCCCCACATTTTCTTGCTGCTCAGGGAAGACCTCGTACCCTTGATGGGCACCATCTTGTGCTTGCGCCGCCGGTGGTGGGACAGGTTGCTCCTGTCGCTGCAGCGGAAGGAGCACAGTTCACACTTGTACGGCTTCTCCCCCGTGTGGGATCGCATGTGGGCCTCCAGGTGACGCTCATAGGCCGAGGCAAAGGGACACAGATGGCACCTGTGCGGCTTCTCACCTGGAAAATTAGAACAGATCACGCTAGAGCGCCTGGGAGCACTTGGGAAAGGCTTTGTGTGGGACACGGAGCAGCTCGCTGCGAGCTGCTGATCCAACTCCAGAGTCGCTGCCAGTCCCGAGCTTAGCTGAGGATCCAGTGGAAAAACAAAGAACACAGGAGGGTGTCCTTCTGGTATTAAACATCCCAGAACTATTATCTAAAAAACCCATGCACACATGCATCCACCAAAAACTGAATTTTAAGAAAGGATCCTGTGGCTGAAGAGTTATTCATCTTCTATCAAATGAAATTTATAGATAGTCTGTTAGCATTATAAAAATACAGAAACCTTTCAAACATAATTACATGCCATTTGTAATGCAATGCTTTGGGAGTTTTGCTATTCCTCTGATAAACTGATCTTCTAGGAGTTTTTAGATCCAGGTCTGCAACGTCAGAAATGCCTAAAGGATTTGATGCCTGCTTAGGTGCTGAAATGAATGATCATCTCATCCTTCCTATCTAGAATTCCAGGCCAATTGTTAAATCACTGTTGTGCAACTGATTCTCTTGCCACATAGCATGGAAAACTGAAAAAAAATGTGAGTGGGTTCCTTCTCTGTTTTTTGAGGCATTTTCTACTATTTAAATGCAGGCAAATACAGCTGTTTTGTGACTCTCAAAATCCATGCAGAACAACTGTAAAAGCCAGAGATCTGAATGCAGGAGGGCCCCTATTCCAGGCCCTGTAAGATGGCATGTGACAGATACAGAAACCCCTCACCATGGGGAGCATCCCACAGCTTGGAAACACAACCTGGGATACCAAATAGATTATTTTTCCTCCTCACTGGCTCTTCAAGATTGACAGGAATTTTTGTACTCCCTCCGAGTACCCTCTTTGCACCAACTGAAACCATGATTTCTCCAGGGATTCACACATGTGTAAGGATTTGGTACAATGATGTGGGAAGAGTCACAAACTCCCTGCATTCACACAGACCTTGCCATTCTGAATGGTCTTATTTCATTCTGAACTGGTTCCTCAGAGATAAAGATCTGCATCAGGTGTTGCACATCTGTAACACACCACAGCTGTGAAGTCATTATCCTGCTGTCAGGCTCAGCAGGAAGCTAATCCTGCAGAAGGCTGCACTTGATAATGGTTGCCTGATCATGCCTGGGACATAATTACTTTGGCAGACACCTTGCTACACTTGATGTTATCCAGGATGCATTACATGTTTACTTACATTGCTCTGAGGCTCCTGGTCACCTGCCACTTCCCTATTTTAATTTTAATGCTGATTCATCACCCTGAGCTCACAGTGCATGCAATCCATCTCCTGGCCCTTTGCCATGCTTCCAAGCAAAACAACACTCAGGTCTTGGATCTCCTTTCCCTTGAGTAAAACAAACAAAAAACAAAACAACCCCCAGGAAAACCAAATCAAAAATTACCCTTTTCTTGTTCTGGAGTCCCCCTGTCTCTGTACAAAGGAAGAAAGTGGAGCTTTTTGAAGAGCCATTAAGGTTATGGCAAAGTGCTGTTGCCATCAGGACATGCAGAGCCGAATTAAAATTAAGGATGGAAATGTACTGTAACAAGGCAAAGGGGAAACTCATACAGAGGAAAAAAAAGCAGCCTGAAGTCCTTGTCTACATTCTAAAACTGAACAGGTGGGTGCAGAGAAGTGAATTGTTACTGTTGCCAGTCACTGGTATTTCATTATCAGGCATGTCTGAACCAGAAATCTGGCTGCTCCCTGTGTGAAGGTGTGTCCAAACTGCCAGAGCTCTTTGATGGACAGGGGAGTGACATCCCTGCATCCCCCTCTCATTACAGCCACGAGACACAGCTCAAAGCAGTAGTCAAGGCCCAAACCCAAAGCATTATGTTTGCCCAAACACCCAAATTTGTGTGAACTCCTGCAGTGTTTGCTTTGACCAATGACTGTCGGGTTAGAGATTTTTGAGGATGTTTCTCAGCATCCCAGCTCCTGGCTGGAATCTTTCTTGCTTTTCTATACATTATGCTGCAACCATGGTGAAATGGTCACAAGCTCCCACAGGAATTGTTCTGCCACCTCAAGCCAATCGGAGGGCTCTCCTCCCTAAAGCAGCACAGGACAAGAAAAGCATTCTGAAAACACAAGAGAGAACTATTAACCTCAGATCTGAGAGTAAGAAAAGGTAGGCAACTCCCTAGAGTAAGAGAAGGAATGCTGACACTACGCCAAGACCCACATTTTGATACTTAAAGAAGGGAGATTTCATTTTTTTGCTCTCTAGTATGGCTCAATTTATGACATTTGATATTAAGTAACACATTTGTTCTGTTTGAGAAACTCCACACACACCATGAAAACCATCCCAAGAACTAGCAAGCCCACAGTGCCAACATTTTCTAGGAGCAACTTATGCCTCCCACCAGCTCTAGCAGTCCATCTGCTCATGCTGACACCTGGCCAGCAGAAACTGTGGGCTTGGGGTTGCAAGTTTTCAGATGGCGACAGTTTCTTGCTACTGAAAAGATGCGACATCTTAAATTTGATGTTGCCTCCGCATATTTTAAGTACTCTTTTAAAAATGAGCTCTGTGAGTCTGCAGTGCGGTTTTTCCCACTCCATGCCCCTCATTTCTCAAGCTCAGCATCAGCACTGCGCAGAGTAAAGCTGATAAAAGAATCCCTTGTTGTTCACATCCCATATGAGGCAAATGGTAGGTGAAGCTGTACCTGCTTTATGAAAAACTAGACCAAAAAACCAGCTCCAAAGCCCCATTGCTGCTTTGCAGCTCTGCAGCAAGCCTTGGCTTTAAGGCTGTTTCAAAGGCAGGTACACAAGCCAAGGTACTTTATCCTCTACTGAAACTCCTCAAAATTTCCACTGGGAATCTGAAAACAGCAACAGCTACACACAGAGGTAGCTCATGGTAGCACAAGAGAAGAATTTACCAGGTCCTTAGAGCCTGAACTGCAGAACTTATTTCTAGTTGTTGCCATTTCCTATTCCATTGTGCCTTGTCAAAACAAGTCAACATTGCAGGACCAGCATCAAGGAGCACTGAATTCCCCAAAATCCACCCTGGGATGGATGCTTTACTGAGAGTTTTGCTTTTCAGCTTTATACACCCAACAGTGGCAAATGCTCTTAAACAAGCCACAGTAGACTTTTTTTCTTTCCATTACCATTACCAATCAACTTGATGATATGCCCTCATTTTTGAATAAGAATATATTTTATTCCTTATTACTATGCTTTGTACTTTCACATCTAGAATGTTGTGGAGAACAGGAATATTTTCACAGCTAAACAAGAGAGGAAGAAAAGGCCCTATAAATCTCCAGCTGGCAACATCTACATTTGGCACTTTTCTGATGACCACAGAAAAATTAATAGTTAATTTTAGAGCCCTTTAATGTACATTGAAGTTTTCCTGGAAAGCTTTACTCCCATCGAGTTACTTACAATAAATGTCAGTAGGAATTTGCATAGCTTAAATAGGTACATGGCACACCTTTAAAACACAGTTATAAAAACCCAACCCAAACCCCAATTCTAATCACTAAGAACTATCAGGCTGCTTGAACAGTCAGCTCCTCACATACAAATCACCACACTGAGTTAACACCCCCAGGCAAACACCCCAGCCCAGCAGAACATTCCACACCTGTGTGAATCCTGATGTGCTCTATGAGCCGAGCTGTTCCTTTGCTGGCGTAGTTGCAGTATCGACACTTCAACTTCCCATCAAACGTCCTTTCAAACCCATCCACCAACATTCCTGAGTTTTCATCCAGTGACACTTCAACAGAGGGATGGTCCAGACCATTCTGATCGCCTTCTGTCCCAGCTGTGAGCAACACAAAGATTTTAATTAAGAATCTGTGGGACACTGTCATGCCCAATACCTTCTGCTTCTCCAAGCCCTTGGTCTTTAAATACACAGAACCATAAAGCAAAGGTACGTACACATCTTTTGTGATATAAAGACAACTGTCAGAAATACTTCATACAACTGTAGCACCTGTGCATAACTACCTGGACTGTAAACAGTGCAGTCACTCTTAAATAAAAGTCCAAATTATGGCCCTGAAATGAGCTCACCTCCCTGGAGAGTCTCCACTTCCTTGTCGCCAGTAACCGATCCAGAAATCATGTTGACATGGTGAGTCTGCTGTGTAAGATACTCCTGAAAATCTTTCACAAAGTCCAATGGTTCTGCCTTCTTTTCCCCCATATTGGCTCTTTACATTTACAACCCCTTGTGCCTAGAAGAAAAAAGTGCTTTCAGAACACAGGTGTCACTGGATTTGAATGCATTCATAAGAACAAGGGTTTGGGTTGGTTTTTAACTGAAGGATTATTTTTATCACACAGCACGACTCAATGCATGGATTGACAATCACAAGAATATTATTTTTAGAGTTTTTACCTCATTAAAGATCACCAAATACAATTTATGGGGAAATGGTTTTCAGCAACAGTAATATAATGATAATAACAAATTAGATAAAATTATGTAATAATCAAAATCAATTGCCTTCTTTTAAAAAAATGGGTCATACCTGAATTTCACTTCCCTGCTAAGTGGCAAACATGCTCCAAAATGTACTCCCAACACACCAGATAAAAAGCACAGAGCACAGCTTCTCCACTTTCCCTGCAAGAAGAGAAAGGAAATGCAAGTCGCTTATTCTGCCCAACTCCTGTGAGCTGTAAGAAAGAAACTTGAAAAAATATTTATGCTTGGGAAGACAGGCTCTAACACTCTACTGCTCTGAGCTTTATTAAAATAATTACATATCCAGCAAAAACTTCTCAAAGGCTGCATCCCTTCCTTCTTGTGTCTCACTGAAGGATGCTTCTGTCTCACTGAGCATTTGAACAGTTTCTCTGATGAACATCTGGCTCCAAAAATATCCCACAGCTGGGTCAGTCAGTTATGAAAGTTCTAATGTTGGGAAACCAACTGAATGTTGGGGAGTAGCAAAGATGGAAAGAAGCCTTAAAAAAAAGGCACTATTTCACAGTTCTCCCAAAATTTTAGTTTCCTATCCTGAGCAAAAGTCTTAATCCATTTCATTATTTTGCATTGAAATAAAAAATATTCCCCAGAAGTCAGTGGTCAGACTCTTTTTGGGGACTGTAAATAACAAACCTCTATAAAGTCTCAATTCACAATGAATTTGGGAAGACAGATTTTGGGATTCCGTTGGAAAGAGGACAACGAGTCTGTCACATTATTATTGCTGCAGATTACGATCAGAAATAATTCACAATGCTACAATTTCAGTAAGAATATCCTTGATTTTTTTTTATAGCTACTAAACAAAGCATTAGGTGACCCAGAGAAACTCAAGCTCTGAGTTCAAGACCACATTTCAACATCTTCCCCTGTGTTTGCAAAGCCACTCACAAGTGTTTGTTCATTTCTGGCATCCAGATGAGTATGTTCTTTCACATCATAACCAAGTATGATACCAAACTATACCACACCACACCAGCACTTGTTATCACCATTAACTTAGTCTGGCACACATCTTTATGTACCAATTTTGCCTACCTTCTTTCAGGTGTCACCAGCCCCCTGTAGGACTAAGTTAATTTGTGTTCCATTTGTTGATGTCTCCTGCAAAAAAAACCAACAAAGACATCAGGATATGAATCAAAGATAGGGAAGAGAAAAACAGGACAATAAAATGTAGGGTCCTAACCAGGCCAACTTTCCACTAATTATAAGGAATAACAATATAAAATTAAACCAATTCTAAACAGAATGGTTTGGGTTGGAAAGGGACCTTCAAGACCATCCAGTTCCAACCCCCTGACATGGGCAGGGACACCTTCCACTAGCCCAGGTTGCTCCAAGCCCCCTCCAACCTGGCCTTGGACACTTCCAGGGATGGGGCAGCCACAGCTTCTCTGGGCAACCTGTGCCAGGGTCTCACCACCCTCACAGGGAAGAATTCCTTCCCAATATCCCATCTAACCCTCCCCCTGGCAGTGGGAAGCCATTCCCCCTTGCCCTGTCCCTCCAGACCCTTGTATAAAGTCCCTCTCCAGCCCCCTTGGAGCCCCTTCAGGTACTGGAAAGGGCAATTAGAACATCCCAAAGCCTTCTCCAGGCTGAGCAATCCCATTTGTCTCAGCCTGAACTGATTTGATTAACTGCTTTTATAATGATACTTAATTCTGAAAGAAAATTACACAAAATTGCATAAACAGCTTGGGGGAAAGACATTATTTTGGTGATCAGCTACATAAAACTTCCTCGCTCTGTTTTGCTGATTAAACATGAAAACACTCATGCACATCTGATTGTTGCCATGTCACTCCTGCAGAGCAGTAAATGTAATTCTAATGACCAGAAACTGAGCAGCCCAGCTCACATTTCACACTGGAGGGATGGGCTGATCACACTGGGTGTTACTTGAGCTCTGCCTGCACAGCTCCACCTCCTCCAGCTTTACACAAGGAGTAGGACACTGGTACTCACTCCCTACAGGGGCCCAGCTGCTGGACTGGGCAGTGGTCACAGCACTGAGGTGAGCTGAGTCAAGGAAGAATGTGCCAGGATGAATCACAGAATTACAGAATATGCTGAGTCGGAAGAGACCCACAAGGAAGATCAAGTCCAACTCCCCAAGAGTCCCACTCTGTGCTCCAGAGGATCATCCAACCCCTCCTGGAGCTCTGGCAGCCTTGGGGCTGTGCCCACTGCCCTGGGGAGCCTGGGCAGT
>JAWWES010000169.1:32273630-32284440 GCA_035583135.1 Lophotriccus pileatus
GATGTCCCTCCTGGCTGCCAGGGCACTGCTGGCTCAGGGACAACTGGCACCCACCAGCACCCCCAGGGCCCTTTCCCGGCACCGCTTTAGTGCTTTCCAGCACCTCATTCCCTGGGTTACACACATAGCCAGGGCTGACCCGTCCCAGGTGCAGAATCCGGCACTCGGCCTTGTTAAACTCCCAGCCTGAGGGTTTCTGTGGGTCTGAGTGGTTTCTGCGTCCCCCGCCCTCACACCAGGGCAGCAGCCGCGGGGCTGCGCCGCTGACCCGGCCCCGCTCCCGGCGGGGCAGGGCGGCCCTCCCCGAGCGCTGTGCCCCCGCTCCGCTCCGCCCGGCGCCCTCCTGGCACAGGGAGGAGGCGGGGAAGAGGAGGGGAGAGGGCCGGAGAGGCGAGGGGAGCCCAGCACGGGTCACTCACCGCGGCCGCCCCGCGCCGCTCCCGCCTCCCGCCGCCGCCATGTTTGTTGTGCCTCCCCCGGCCCGGCCCGGCCCGGCCCCGCCCACCGCGCTCTCGCGAGACCCGCGCGCATGATGGGCGGTGGCCTGACGTCACCGTGTAGGGGGCGTTGGCTCTGACGTCATGGGCGCGGCTCTGACGTCACGGCGGGCGGGGCAAGATGGCGGCGGCCGGGCTGAGGGGCTGCGCCAAGGTGAGGGCTCAGGGAGGGACGGGCGGGGGGATACACGGCGTCCTGCCGGGATAACGGGGTAACGGCGGCTCCCGAGCCTGCCGGGGACGGGGCCGGCCCTGCGGGCTGTCGTGGTGCCGGGGCTGCCGCGGCGGGGGCAGCTCTGCCAGCGGTGAGGGGGGTTTGTGGGTTCTGCCCTGTGGATTCCCGTATCCATTCTGGATGTATTCCGGAGGGTCGGTGTTGCGTAAGGTCGTGCTGAGCACGGTTCTTGTGAGTCTTGTGAAACTGCCGTCCCGGCAGCAGAGGGGCTTTGAGGTCTGCTTAAATGTCAGGGCAAGGATGGATTCAGGAGTGGAACCCGTCAAGGCAAGCAGAGTGAGCTTTGGCCCTTTTCTGTTTATATCTTAATGCTCCCCCCACCCCAGGTCCTGCAGCATTAAAATCTCGGGTTAGGTTGTAAAACAAACAGAAGGAAACCAGGAGAACGGGTCTTTAAAGAGCTGAGGTGGAGGGAAGGATGGAGATAAACAGAAAAATCAATGTTATCAGCAACCCACAAATCAACTTCCAGATGCATGTGTTGAGTAGGGCAAGCAGAGCCCTGCAGCAGCACAAATCATTACCTACAGAAACAGAGGAGGAACAAAAGGGCAGGGAAGCAATATCCAAGGATTTGAGTAATGGACAGGCACCTTAAATAACAACCTGAAAGTTAGTGATGCTGTATGACTGCATGAGTTCTAAGAATAAAAAGGTAAATAATAATGTAGTGACCAGATTCTTTCTTTTTTTAAAAAAAAATATAAATGTTGAACCAAAACACAATTTCTGCACTGGGCAGTCATTACTCTGCAATACCTGTGAGTTGCTGCTCTGTGTGTGGGTGTTGCCAGCATAAGTCCCATCCCTTGATCCATCCTGCTGGTTCTGGGAGTTTCCTTATCACAGTAGACCTGTGCTTCTTGTCTCTAAGACAAAAAGAGTTCATCAGTCTGTTTTACATCACTCCTTCAGCCGGGGAGATGACAAGTGTTGAAAGCCAACATGAAAGAGGGTTAATCATTAGAAGGATCAAAGGAATTTTTACTTCCTGACCCCAAAGTTTGTGCTGTTTTCTGAGGAATGCTGCTCTCAGTGTGCACTGTGTAACTGCCCTGTGCTCTGGGAGCTACACAGGTGCCTGCTGAGGGCACGGCCAGTCCTTCTGCTGCTGTGGGGTTGGGGCTGAATGCTGCCAAAAATGTTGGCTCCTATATTTTATGGCACAGCTGTGTCTCCACTGGAGGTTTCTGTCAGCAGCTGTCTCGGTCAGACATTCCCATCTCTTTAGGCTGATACAGCAAAAGGGACAGAAATCTGTAGCAAAGATCTGATCTGAGGGCATCAGCCACAGAGCGAGGTGGGTTTGGGCAGCTGTGAGAGCAGAGTCACTGTTCTGTCTTGGCTCTTTTCAGGCACAGTGAAACTGTGCTGCTTTTTTGAATCCTGCTTTTCAGGAGCACATTTTGCAGCTTTTTTGTTTGGTTTTTTTTTTGAGCCAGATCATATCCATTATGCCAGCTTCTTTTCAAATCCTAAGAAATCATTCTGTTCTCAGAAAGTATATTGGCCTTCAAACCAAACTTACCTTCCTAAAGCCTGTGAGCTACTTCAGTAAGTCTTTGAACACTAAACAGTTTGTAGGTCTCCAAGAGAGCTGTCTGGGTTGGATGTAAGTTCTGTTTCCCAATCGTTTACTGAATAAAAGCCCTGGGTAAAGTTATGTATTTGCTGTGTGTGTACAGATCTAACTGTTTGCATGTTCTGTGCTTGTTGCCAACAGCTGACAAGAAATATTCCAGCGTTCTTGGCTCCTTGGAGGTTTTCCCAGTGTGCCTTTAGATCCTTCAAGTCAGAACTCAAGCCGAATCTCTCCGGTGATGGAGTTGTCTGTGCTCCACTTCACACATTCACTGAAGAGGAGGCAATGCTGAAGAACATGGGTAACTTTTATCTGTGCAGTTAAAATTCAGAAATGTTTAATTAGAAGGGAATTTTCAGCTTAAAGTCTTATTCTCATTGTTTATTTCTAGTTAAATGTTGAGGTTGTTGTGGGGGATTGTGCTTTACACTGTGTTTCTTTTGGGGAGGGTCAGGCAACACGTGGCATAAGCTGTCAGAAGTACCATGTTCCTGTTATATTGATCCCAAAGGAGACTGTTGGAATACTTACACATCTTCTTTCTTCTCTTCATTGCAGTGGCAAAATTTGCTCAGGAACAAGTGGCACCTTTCGTGCAAAAAATGGACGAGAACTCGAAGATGGAGGACTCCATAGTACAGGGATTGTTTGAACAAGGGGTCTGCACACTTTTTACTGAATCTTTTGTCCAGAAAGTAACATCATTTTGTGCATCTCTAGCTGTGCCCTTTTCAGATTTTTAGATTTAGAGGTTGAAGGATATAATTCAAATGAAGCAAGGAGTCATTGAAAGTTTAGTTTTATCAACAGCAAGACAACTTTAATTTTTTGTCTTTTTTACTGCATTATCACTCTCCATGTTATAATATTTTTTGCACCTCTCCCTCCCCCGTATCACACTGTTATATATCTTTTACTTCCTTGTCATCCCTTCCTTGTTTGTTTTTTTTTTTAATTGGATAAGCATAATGGCATAGAATGCTGGAAATGGCATAGAATGCTGGAAATGCCATTATGTTTATCTGACTGATAACTGTTGCTGGAAAAGAGTAACAGGAGTCCTCTATGCCTTACTGGGCAACCATGAGGATTTTTGTTGCAGATATCCTGGTGTTCATTCCTGGATTCAGTTTTATCCTTTCCTGCTGTCAGACCTAAAGCTGATCCTGAAGTTGTTTTCCAACCTAAACAATTCTGTGAAGAGTTTTCAGTTTGTTAAGGGTACTGAAGTAAAACAGGTTTGGGGAAAGGATGTGCAGATGCTCACATTCCGTGGTTTTTGTTTTAATCTCTCAAGTATCAGCTTGGACTAAAAAGTTGTTGACAGGAACTAATAGATTGATGTATTTGCACCTTTTCCATTTCAGCTGATGAGTATTGACCTTGGGGAAGAGTATGGAGGAACTGGAGCTTCATTTTTTTCAGTCATATTGGCAGTAGAAGAATTGGCCAAAGTTGATGCAGCTGTGGCTCTTGTATGTGAACTCCAGAACACACTAACAAATAAATTGTTTACCACGTATGGAACAGAAGAACAAAAGAGAACTTACCTGCCCAGAGTGTCTAAAGACACAGTGAGTCAAAGTCTTGCTTTACTTAACTATTACAATTATATTATAGTTTAGTAACGTTAGTGGGGGGTTTTTTTTCAGTGACTAATGTGTGACTGCAGCTCTGGAAAATATGTGTGAACTTTGAAACACTGGTTAGAGCTGAGATCTGGGGTGATATAGATACATCCTGTCATCAGTAGCTGAGAGGTAAAAGTGGAAAGGCACTTATTAGTTTCATTAAAATTTAATTCACTGTGGAAAGGAACTGTAAAGCAGTTGACTTTGAGAGATGTGTAATTACATAGTGTTTCTATTCTTAATCTCCGTATCCGAAACTCAGTTACTTTCATGCAATAGGTTAAAATGTTTGAATTTGAGAGACTTGTGCTTTTTTATAAGCATTTTCATTGCAGAATTTGCTATCTGTTAAAATTGCAATTCTTTTTTTTCCCTTCTCTCGACAGTTAGGCAGTTTCTGTCTTTCGGAGGCTGAGTCTGGCAGTGATGCCTTTTCTTTGAAGACTCGGGCTGAGAAGAAAGGAGACTACTATGTTATCAATGGATCCAAGATGTGGATTAGCTTAGCAGAAGATGCAGGAGTTTTCTTTGTGATGGCAAATACAGATCCGTCCTTAGTGAGTTGCTAGAGAATAGTTGCATTTCAATGACAGCTGATGTACATGAAACTGTGGGTTTCATATTAATTATCTGTGCACCTTTTCCTAGCTGGCAGCGAACCTTTAAAAATATTTCCCAACAAAAACCGAGGACTTGCTGAGCAATTTAATAACTTCCTTCAACCAGAGAAAATAAAAATGCCAGAATCATAACTGCTGAGGTGAAGAGCACAGCCCACATTGGTGATGTTCTGAGCAACAGAAGGACACACAGTCTAAGTCTTTCCAACCATTCTGAGGGGAACTAAGTTGTGGGTCCCTTCCAGCTCAGAATATTCTGAAATGACAAGTTGCTGTTGTTAAAAGGCAAAATACAGCTGAAGCAACATGCACTGGAAAACTAAAAAGTATCCTATAGTGAAGTATGTTCAAGTAAAAAATTACCCAGCTTAATATGACTGTGTCAAGTTTTGTCCCCACTTTGGACGTGGGAAGTAAATTGAGAAAAGTCAGCTGCAGATTTTAAAATCTTCTATACCAATGTGGTAATTATCAAACACAAAACTAAATTGGTCAAAACTTTTATTTTTTAAACTCCTTCCAGTATCTCTGTCTTAAAATTGTAACTTGAAGATATTTATTTTTAGAATTAAAATTTCCCGGTTTGACTCCAATAAGACGAGGGGGTGGTTTTCTTTCATTGTACTGAACAGTTGAACATCATGTTAAACCATAATTAGCACCAGACAATGGTGCCAGTGCTTTAGTAATACACTATTAAGCAAGTGTAAAATTTCAGTATTGGGATATTTGGACTGCTGTTTGGTGATATTAATGTAAAAACCAACTCTTGATTAATTTTTAATCTCCCCCCAGGGATACAGGGGAATTACCTGCTTCATAGTAGATCGCAACACTGAGGGGCTTCAGGTGGGGAAGAAGGAGGACAAGCTGGGAATCAGAGCATCTTCCACCTGCCCAGTGACTTTTGACAACGTGAAGGTATTGTAAGTTCAGCTGTTGAAGGATTATTTGTGTTTAGTTGGAACTTGACCACAGATAAAGGGAAGAACGTTAACTAAATTCCCTATTTTCAATCCCTTAAGATTTGGCATATTTTAACTTTTTCCTCCCAGTTCTTGAGGGGGTTCGAGTTTCTCAGATTTTGATGCAGTTTTTCTCAGCCATCAGTTTATAACCACAGGAATCAGGGAATGTTCTCATCAGATATTCTGGGGATCAAATGTCTGCTTTATGTTTTATGCCTGTGCTTCTGAGGAACATTAAATAAAACATGTGCACTGATTCATCTGTGAACTCTGCGAGCAGTTGCAGAACAGAACTGGAATAATGGAGTGGTTTTATTCTTTAGGTTCCTGAGACCAATATCCTGGGACAGGTTGGACAAGGCTATAAGTATGCCATTGGAATGCTCAATACTGGCAGGATAGGGATTGCTGCACAGGTGGGTCATTTGCTTTATTACTGAATGCAGCCAGTTTGGATTGAAATTTATGAAATATTTAAAGCTATTTAAGAATAAACGATTTAGAAAATGCTTTATTAAAAGCTCTGCTGCCACTAGATGTCACTGTTCCTGTAGCTAAATTTCAGTAAAAATGGGAACAACTGTCAGAGGGAAAATTCTCCTTTGGTGACATAAGCAATGGATTTAGAAAACATTAAATAGCAATTAGCTTGTCTCTGGTCGTTAACTTATTGCTACTGAATTATGTCAACGTTCTTATCTTCCATTATGAAAATTTATTTTACACAGAAAACTGGCTTTGGAAAATAGAACACACTGAAATGTATTATATTAATGCTTCCAACTGTGATTGTATGGGATTGGCAAACGTGACTGATGTTTTCCCTACAACTTATTTTTTTAAAGTCAACTTATTTTTAAAATAAATACAATTTTCTATAGCAGAACTGTTCCAGTTCATTGTTGTGTTTGAAAATTGTACCATTTGCAATCTTATGGGAAAGTATTTACTGACCTTGGAGTCATTTCAAAATGTTGTATTTTGCTGTAAAGTCAGTTTTGAGCTCAGATTGCTGCTGATCTCAGTGGAGATCAGGTTCAGTGATATAATAAAATCATTTGTGGTAAGTTTTTATATTTTTAACTTACTTTAGCAAGTAATATTTTCTTTGCTTCTACTTTGTTGTGTGCTATGTCTGTACTACCAGCCTCCTTTATCTTTTGCCCTAGTTTGCAGACAGACCAAAAGTAATCATCCTTGTGAAATTTAGACTTTCCACGTGGCTGATAATTGGACTCACTTTTCCATCATTTCTAAAGATTACCTGTGATTAAACTTTGCCTGATTTGGCATTTAAAAAGGGCTGTGGGCCCCATTGTTCCCAGAGATATAAATAATATAGAGGCTCTGGCAGTAAAATACATAGCCTGGATTTTACTCTTAATTACTCCAAGTTACACCCTAATTAAAAGCTAAGGTCAGGTAGTTGTTATATCTTAGGTACTACTTTCTTGGCACCTTCATATTAAAAGAAATGTACTTGTCAAGAGCAGCAGCTCTAAAGCCCTGTATTATTGAGTTGAGTTTTGCAGCAGTAATAGTTTTAAAAGATAATTAAGATCTTAAAAACTGTAATTGTGGCTTTGAAAACAGTTTCAGGAAGTTTTAGTGCAAGGCAGCTGCACATGATGTTACAGGTGGTGAAGTTGATGTCCTTGGCTCTTCTAGAGGAGTTTATATAAAGGGGTAACAAATCTGGTAATGGGGCTGATGAGCAGCAGACTGCAATGTTTCCTTGGGTTATTTTCCTATGTATCATGTTTGTTTTTTTAAATAAAAACTTAAATGCTTAAGGAGTAGATGACCTGGTCAGTGGTGTCTTTATCAGCTTAATATGTGGGTCTGCCCAAAAATACCCCTGGACATCATTAAAGGTAGTTTGACCGAGCTGCTTGATGTGACAGCTGACTGCTTTTGTCCTTGTGGAAAGACAAAGTTGGTCTAAATTCTTCTACAGTTGTTTTGCAGAGTTGGAAAATGCTGGAAGAAGTGTTAATTCTCCTTCCACTCCACTAATTTTCTAACTTGTGAAGGAAATTGTTAATTCTGGCAGTCTAGTGTCCTCTAGAAAATGAGAAATTATCTTGATTATGGAAATAGCTTTGACTAATCATTCAAATTATTTTTCCTTTAATAGTGTAGTGTAGATCTATAGATCTGTAGTTTACAGTAATTTTCCCATATAATTACAAATTTTCTCAGAAACACTTAATATTTATGCAACCACAACTGACCCATAAGTTTTGTTCAAAAATCAGTGGTTTTCACAGATACTTGCCTATGGCAAGAAATGGAATAGCATGAAATAGGCTTGTTCCTCAAACTCTTTTTTTTATTCATAACTCACCTCTGTATGTCTAATAACTGTAAAATTCTGGCTCTTGAGATTCTGTGTAGAACCTTTACTGTATTTTAGATTTGTGTAGGTAGGTAGGAAGAAAACTGAACTTTTCTCCTGAATATGAAGCTGCCTGACCAGAAGAAGATCAGCTGTTATCACCTCCAGTAGGTGCATTCAATTAACCACTGTTTACTGACCATATTCTTTATTATTCCTTACAGATGTTGGGACTGGCACAGGGGTGTTTCGACCTTACAGTTCCATACACAAAAGAGAGAGTCCAGTTTGGGAAAAGTGTCTTCGATTTCCAGGTAGTTGTCAATAAAAACATGGGAAGTGCTCTCCAAGAAAGAAGTAGTTACCATAGTAGTCAGTAAAATGAGCAATGAAATAACATAAAAATAGTTTAAAACTTAAAAGCATCATTGACATGACTCCTTTTGCCCGATCACTTATTGGCAGCCTTTGAAAATAATACACGTGGAACTCCCTTCTCTTCTGATTTTAATATCACGGTCTGTTGAATATGAGCCAGTTTTTATACCCTTTCATGAGGTGCAGGGGAAGGCCTTTTTCTGGAGCCACTAGAAATTATGAAAAGATGAGGAAAACTGATTGAACTGTTAGATTTCCTGTGTTATACGAAGACATTTAGCTTTCATTATAATATCTGTATCTCACAACGAAAAAGGCTCTTTGTTGCAAAAATGATGTATAGTTTAATAAGGAAGATACATAATTGTAATTACTATAGTCATTTTCTCGTTAAAAGAAACCTACATCTCAGCTGAAGAGAAGGAACATTAGCACTCCTCATAATTTATGCAAATTTTAGGAAGCACTCACAGATACCTAGGAAATGATTGGAACTGCGTCTTTTGAATGGGAAATGGAATTTATAATTGCCAAATCATTTTGGTATTTTGACCTGCATATATATTTCTGCAAATCCGAGGGAACCGTGTTAATGCCCTAATAAGATGAAAGATTTCATTGTGTTTTAGACTACTAAATGTTCATTTTCAATCATCATAATGTTTGGGTCTTCTTAAATAAACCCACTCTTCTGTAATACCTGCCATTTAGATGTGAGCTCCATCACCTTTTTCCTTCCCCTTGAATCCATTTCTCAGTCGTGTCCTCTCTACCTTGATCCTGCTCCTAACCCTTGCCTCGTGCCTCTGGGACACAGCAAGAAGTTGTCACCTTCCTAATGCTCCACTTTATTCAAGAGGTGCTAGTTTGCAAGTCTTCCTGGGTTCAGCTCACCAGGGAACCAGACTGGTTACTGTGTGAATGTCCTCAATAAACAGCTGCAGAATAAAAACCCGGCTCTGGCCTCCCCATGTCTCTGCAGTCCCGAGGAAGACTTAAGGTTTGGCTAAAATTCTCCTCGATACTCATGGGTGCAAATAGGGAAGTAGTGGGTAGTTCTTGCTCCTGTCCAGCCACTCAGGCAAGAAGTACCCCAGTCCTCCTGAATCCAAGGAGGAGGAGGGAGAAAATAGGAATGCAGTTCCTAAAAGCAGATCAATGGCCCAGAGGTTTTCAGTGTCAGTAGATCCAAAGACACATGGAATTAGTGCTCCGCCTGGGTTTCGTAGATTTATTTTAGAATGCAGGTGGAAGGAATGGCTGCTGGTGGGAATTGCAGTGGAGCTGTGGGTCTGTGTGAGCTGTGTTGTGCCGCTTGCAGGGGATGCAGCACCAGATCGCCCAGGTGGCCACGCAGCTGGAGGCGGCGCGGCTGCTCACCTACAACGCGGCGCGGCTCGCCGAGACCGGCCGGCCCGTGGTCAAGGAGGCCAGCATGGCCAAGTACTACGCTGCTGAGGTAACCCAGCCTCCCTGTTCTCTGCAGTGGTGTCACTGCTGCTTAGGAGTGTCTTCTGCTACGAATGTATAACCTGTAATTCATCTCTTGCTGCGAAACCCGTGGATGTACTTTCGTCTTGTCCGCCCCCATCCCTGGGAGTGTCCAAGGCCGGGTTGGACGGGGCTCGGAGCAGCCTGGTCTAGTGGAAGGTGTCCCTGCTCATGGAAGGGGGTGGAACTAGGTAATCTTTAAGGTCCCTTCCAGCCCAAACTATTCTGTAATTCTGTGATTCACAGTCCATGTAATGAACATAAAGTAAGTCCCCCTCATGCCTCCAAACAAATATTTTAAAACCAAGCAACAACATTAGAAGAGGCAAGTGAATCAATATTTTCACTTCATCTGGAGGGGTTTGATTTTCTCAGAATTCTCTTTTTGTGGCATGAGAAGTGGCATGAGAGTTCATTTGTGAGCATTTCAGCTCTGCTGGTCACAACTATGAGTCTTAAAATGCTTCAAAACTGGGTGACTTCTGCCTCTTTGCAATTGCTGTCTTGCATACCACTGTTAGCCTTTTCCATAGTGCAGCACAGGAACTATTGCTCTAACATTTGGTGAATTCTTGATGTGCTTTGATTGGGAAAAATGTCTCTTATTCTAAAATGGCTTGCTGAAGACAGATACAAAATTATCAGCCCTTCCTCTTTCTACCTGTTCTAGTTACTGCTTTATTCACTGTTTTCTTTTTCCTTTAAATAGCTACAAAGAATAAGGTTTACTACCAATGTCATGAAATTGAATCCTGTAATTCTGAAACTATTTTCATAGGTTGCAACACTGACAACTAGTAAATGTATTGAATGGATGGGAGGTGTTGGATTCACAAAGAATTACCCAATAGAAAAGTATTATCGTGACTGCAAGATAGGTGAGTGATAGTTTCTTACCAAGTATCTCTTGTAGCATTAGTGATGTTCAAGAGGATGAGTGACTGGCTTTTTTTGAAGGTATTTTTTCCATAAGACTGCATGAACATGGATTCAAAGGCTCGGATACAAGAATGTAAAACTTTAGGTGTAAACACCTGTGTATGTAAGGCTAGTTAAAATATTTAATTACA
>JAWWES010000169.1:32284540-32299540 GCA_035583135.1 Lophotriccus pileatus
ACAAACATTGTGTCTCATTCTATTAAGAAAATTTCAGTTTAAAAAAAATTAAAAATACCCCCACTTTGGCTCTAAGATCTGAATGTATGTGTAGTTCTATTTACTGGGATAGTCTTTGGACTTGATACTGACATTTTTAACAATATTACCCTTTGGCTTTTATTGTGATAGCATTTGGAACTGCCTAATTTTTGTTGGCTATTTAGGAATTGCTTCTCGTGAAAATGTCTTGTCATTATGTTGTGCCAGCCAGAAGAGTGCTTTACTTGTTGCAGATAATAAAGCATGGACATTTATACTTTATAATATTATATATACAAAATTATAATTCTGTGTTAGTCCTTGCTCAGTAAAGCTTCGCTTCATAATTGAAGGTGTTCTAACTGGACTGTTAGAATGATATTTTGGTCTCTCTTCAGTGTTTTAGTCTGCTAATTTATTTTCTTCTGATCTCAGGTACAATATATGAAGGAACCTCAAATATCCAGTTGAGCACCATTGCAAAAATCTTAGCACAGGAGTACTGAAACCGTAAGGAATTCCTTGGCTGTTAAAGGACATTATTTCCCTGAACACTCATTGTGGATTACCCATTCATTTGTAAATACGAAAAGCATTGTTGACATCATAAATAAGAATACCTCATCCCAGATGAAATCATAGGGAAAACCATGAATTCCCCTTTTCAGGACAGTGAGTAATTCACGTGAAATCCCAAATTCCACGATCAGATCCAAAGGGTGGGTTATAAGTATTTCTTTCTGCCTGAGAGACTTCCAAGATAATGCCTTGGATTTAGTTACCTTAGGTTATGCAAGCAGTGCATGTTCACTTGGGGATTTCAAAGGGAAAACAAAGGAAGCCAAATCCTTGGCATAACTGGTGGGAGAGGTTCTGATAAGCCACCTGGGAGGAAGGGTTCTACAGGAGAGAGAGGAGTGGTGGTTTCCTCTCTCCCAGCTGTGGAGCTGCTGTAATTGAAGTAATTTTTACAGCAGCCCTTAGTGTGTTCTTAAGGATATCTTTGTAATTAAGCCCTTCCAGCCCCAATTTGTACTCCTGAAAGGTGGATAATATCCACCTCCCTTCCCAGCCTTCTCAGCTGTTAAGGGTTTTAATCTAAGAGGCTATTTATAGTTCTCCTTTCATAAAAGGTTGAGTTGAAATCTTTCTGAAATGGGGTTAAAAAAGCTCTACTAGTTCTGCAAAAAGACAGAGATATAAGCTGGGTAATAGGAGAGCTGTGATACTACCTCACAGTGGCCTTTCCATGTTCAATGCATTTTACAAGCATTCATCCTCAGATCCTTCCTGGGAGTTAGGGAAGCACTGTTAATTTGCAGCCTGGAAAACTTGCTCCTGGAGTTAGTTAGTGGTTCTCCAGCATAATTTTTCCCCTTTTGAAAGACATAAAGGGGGATGGGAAGTATTTGAGGTTTTTTATCCTTCTCTGTTTGCTTTAAAATTAGACATTTTATTTACAGCAGAAACCTCTTCAGTGCTGGAGAGCTAATTAACTAATAATCAAGAGACAGGAAGCTTAATATATGAAAAATCATCCTAATTGCTGTAATTGGCAATCTGTTTCAAGTGTTTTGGGGAGGGAAGGATTGGTTTTCTGGTTTTGGCTGACTTAGAATCTCATTTTTAAAGCTGCTGCTCACTGATGATTCCTTTGGAGTGGAGCTTAGAATGTTACAGGCTGAGACTCCCAAAGGATTTTCTGGCAAAACTGGGGCAAATGACACTTAACAAGTCAGATTTGTCAAACAGGCAGACTGCAGTGCCTTACACAAAGAAACCAGCAAGGATGAAAGGCACCATTAAGAAGTTTTCTGACTTTCTGTCAGCTTCAAAGGGAACCAACTACTTTAGTGAATTAATCCCCTCAGATGCACACTTTGCCTGTTGATAGGCAAGGAATTACTCTGGTCATTGTCCTTATGCCAATAAAAAAGCCCCTCTCATACCAGCTTGATCAACAGCTTTGAGATTTTCAAGAATACAAGAGTAGGAGGGTAGACTAGATGGTTTCTGAAATTTTCTTCTAGCATCATCATTATTATTATTACTATTGTTATTATTATTTTATTTGTTATCATTATCATAATTATTAGTGCATTTCAGGTGGTTTGCAGGCTTTCTTTCAGCTGAGTTGAAACAGCTGGGGAAATTTAGACTAGAATTAAGACTGCAGACACCCCAAGAGTTAGCTACAGTTACTCTGCTCAACAGTCTATCTGTGAGTCTGAAATGATCACAGCCACACTCCAAAATGCTTGAGTTAATATTGATTAATGTGCCAAGTTGTGCTAAGGTGAGGCAGCCCTTGGCTGCTGCACTTTAACCTGCTTTGCTCACAGGAGTGTCTGCAGAGACTAGGTTTTGGTTCACAGTTTTCACTAGTTCTGGTTTGAGATACTGTCTTAGCTTGGCTTCTGCAGTTTTGGGTGAGGCTGGGAAGTGAGTGGCAATATTTAATACAGTGCCAAAAGCAAACCCTTTGTGGAGGAAAGTCCTTCTTTGAAGGACTGTTAAGGCCTAGATATCCAGGGTTGTATAAAAAGACTGTCTCTTCGTGTAGAACTGTGTCAGGTGTCCATTTGAAAAAATAACCAGGAAAAAAAATGAAAGTAATATGATTCTTACAGCCTGAACCTGTTACCTGAGTCCAGGAAACAACCTGAACATCCTCATCAGCTACTCAACAGTTCATTTCAGAAAAGCAAGGTCAAGCCTTTAACTAATGTTACAGCTGTAAATATTTCACATCTCTCAGTCATGTATGATGTATTTTGTACACAGTTTTGAAAGAAATGTATGTCTTCTATTTGATATTTATGTACAAAATTCTGTGGAGGATTATGTGCACAAACCTATTTTAACCTCTGAGTTTCTTTCATCATTGTTGTAAAAGGACATGTGAAGAGCATTGGCTGTTCTGGTCACTGATTCTGGGAAGAGTTAGAGAATCACAGAATGGTTTTGGCTAGAAGGGACCTTAAATCCCATCCAGTCCCAACCCCTGCCATGGGCAGGGGCACCTTCCACTAGACCAGGTTGCTCCAAGCCCCATCCAGCCTGGCATTATTTCATCCCCTTAACTCTGATTCCATTGCTGCTCTAAACACAGCTGTTGGTTTAGCAATGAGAAGTGCTGTGCTTTGTCCAGGGTTTGTTAAGAGCTGCCTGTGCTCCCCAGCCCTTGTTTGATTCTGGGCAGGTGTTTATGGATGATCATAAACTGCATTTCTACATTTGGCACTGTGGGCACAGGCTGCAGAGCTGGCACTGGGAATGCTGTGAGGCTTCCTGTGCTAATGACAGGGCTCAAAGCTGCTTTATGTCCTCAATATGTATTTATATTAGTGAATTTTCCCTTTTTATGCCCTCAGTCAGCCCAACTGATCCAGTTTATTGTCCTGGAACAATATCTTCAGTTTGAAACGTCACGTGTGAACTTCCCTGGTTAGAGGAAAGACCTGTATTGAGGATGTATTAAAAAGTGCCTGAATTTTATTTTTGACTGGATACAACACTAATCTTGTGTATTGGGTTCTCTAATAATCTGTCATTTAAAATTTTTACCAGACCTTGCAGGTTTTTTTACCAGGAGAGAGTGACTGTATCGTCTGTCAGGTTTTTCTAGTTCTGTTCTGCTTGGTGATCAAGGTCTGAGGCTGATTTCTGCAGAAGGGTTTAATCACTACTTGGGAACTACTCAAATACAACATTTTATATCATGTTTTCTATGCTGTTGTTCTTTCTTCCATATTTTCTTTTCCCCACGTAAAGATTGTGTTAGAAAAGGCTAATGTGAAACACGGAGTAATTGTTCATTGGGAGCCTTTTGCTGTGTAAAGGCTTTTCTAATTAACATGTTATTGCATTTCCACTTGAAAATCTTTTGGTGAGAGACACATTTCAAGCTCTTCCTACCAAGCCTGAAACCCAGACTACTCTGAAAGCAGCTGTCTGACTTCCCTGGGCTTGTACTGGGTACACAAAAGCTGAAGAAATGTTTTTCCTCAGCCCCAGAATGCGTTCAGTGAACCAACATGACAGATCTGCTGTGAGAGTTACATACAAGTGGTTACAGCTCCCACAAACACTTCATAAACATTTACCTGTTGTGTGATCTCTCTGCAAACTGGGGGTGGAGGCACAAATCAAGGGAGAGCTGACTGGCAGGTGGATGTGTCCTGTACAGCTCCCACACAGTGTCACGGTGTGTTGGACTGAAATACAGGTGTTGCAGAGCATTTTGCACGGAGTTGTCTTCTCTGGAGTGTTCCAGGGCTGGAAATCTTCCTGCTCTGGGTTGGCTCTCTGGAGCTGGTTGGTGTGGCTGGTTGCAGGCAGAGGTGACAGCCCTGAGCCCACAGACATGGGGCAGAGGGAATCCAGGCTGACAAATGGGATTTACCGTCATTATTGCAGTTAAATGTGCCAGTTGTAAGATCAGCTGCTGTAGTCAACAAAGTCCAGCTTAGTGGCATTGAGGGAGTTTCTCGTTATGTGATACCAGAGACATTATTAAGCTGCTTTGAAATCTTGGCATTTATTATCCTCTGAAAAGAATCTGTTCATGTGCAGTAACTGTCTGATGCATTGGGTAACTAGAAACAACCAGTGTGTTTCCTCATAGCTTCAAATGTTGATTCACACTGGTATATTAACGTTCTAAAGAACATGGAGTGTGCAGTGTGACATTTTTTCTGGTGAAAAACTTGAAAATATAAATCAAAAATACGTACAGTCTCAACAGACAGTAATAGCATTTTTATATATTTTGCCTTTCGAGATCATTTGGATTTACATCTGTTCTCTGTCTCAGTAGCTGTAGAGCTGCTAATACTGGAGGACTTAAAAAAATGTCAAGGTGGCTTCACTAAAGGTCTTAAAAAGACAGACAACTCACTGTCAACAGCCAAGTAAGCAGCACTTTCAGGTCTGGGTTTATTTAATACACACAGAGAGGACTTACGAACATCCAGAAAAAGATGTTCATCAAGCATTTTTCAGGGATCTGTTTCCAGCTGTGAGATGCCTTTCTCTCCAGGTGTAGAGGAAACAAAGGGAGGAACAGAGCTGGAATATGATGGGTTCATGTGGAGTTTGACTCTCTGGGTCTCCTGAGTTTGGTGGGTGCTGTTTGGGGAAGTTTCCATCTTAAAGCCTGCAGAAGGACTCGGGTTGGGTCTCCACAGGAGCTCTGACACATCCAGAACTGACCTTCTCCTGCTTGAGGGGCTGTTCCTGCCTTCTCTTAGGAACATCCAGCCAAGACTCAAGGGATGACCCACCTGTCAGAGGAACAGGACCATTTGCTGGTCGTCCTGGTAATCACATGAAGTCTGCCCTAGGTATTTTTGGCCTGAATTGTTTTCAAGGACATGCTTCAAGATTTTCCTATTCACTAATTTGCATCCTGAAGATGCAAATGAAATGCAAATTTTTCAATATAACCAGAGCAGGTTTAATTTGATACTGTGTTGCTGAATGTTTTTTTGCCTTGGTTTGGATAGCACCCAAGGACATGATAATTACATCTTAGAAAGGCATTAGCTTCTCTGGATATTTTTTTTTTGTTTTCTGTAGAAGGAATTTGCTAAACCGACCTAAAAATAATTGAGAAATAATTCAAAAATTTAAAATTAAAGTTCTTGAAATATGGTTAAATAGTGAAAAGCTCCACAGAACCTGTTTTGTCAATGGAGGTGTCGAAGGGAGAGTTGGTACCGAGCAAATATGTTTTAGTGCCAAAGCTGGTGCTGTTTGTTTTAGGAAAGAACCCACCAGGCATTCCATTCCTGTGGGGGGGGGATGTTTGGGTAAGAATTGAGGCAAAGCACTTTTTTTAGCTTAGGTCCTTTCTGAACTTCTGAAAATGTTTAGTGACTCCCTGTGATGCCCTAGAAAGTGGTTAATGTGATATGGAGGTTAAATGATACAAAGGCTCCATTTATGTCCATAGCCTCGCTTTCCTCATGTTCAGTGAAAAATTCCTTGTGTTCTGCTGTTTGACTTTTACCAAACACAAACTGCTCTGCTCCTTTCTTAAATTACATGTTATTTAGGTCTTCTCAGTGTCTGTCCAACCAAGTTTTAAAAGGAAAACCATTTTCCCAGTTTAATTGCAGCAGTGCCTACATTTGATGGATAGGGCAGGCTGTTTTGATTGTTGCTTGAATAATAAAAGCTGGATCCAGCAGGATATTTGTCATAAACTATATTTGACTGCCATGCAGGATTCACAGTTTCCAAGGACCAAAGGAAGGTGCAGCAATAGATCTTCCATTTAGTGCTGGAAGTATTTTAGCTCTACTGTACTTTGACTCCAGTGATCCAATTTGCAGAGATAAACAATTCTCTGGAGGTAATATAGCTTGTCATTATGTAATAATTATTTAAAATGTGCCTTGTTACCCTTGTGTAAGAATCTGGGCTGCAGGAGGGTTGTGCTTGTGCTCTGATTCTTGAGGGGCTGACACAGCACTGGGTTAAAGCAGCCGATGGTCTGGTGTCTCAGACTGTTGTAATTTAATAGCCAACCCTCTCCATCCTGCTGCTTCTATTTAGAAGTGTCCAAAAATCTTTTTTTTATTATTATTTTTTCTTTTTTTTTTTTTAGCTGCAAGAGCCTTCTGGCACTAAATTACATCTATTTCTTGACTGAAACATATCTGCTCTATGCTAACCTCATTACCCAGGAATGATTTCTAGAAGAGGAAGTGAAGAATAATTAAATCATTCCTAACTGAAGGAAATGCTTCGCAGAACTATGCAAATTCCAATTTGGCCAAGATGCTGTGGTTTCATGTTCTATTTCTGGGAAGGGCAGAGGGAGAAACAGTTATTTTTGGAGTTATGGACAGCCAGGTTCTGGCTTCAGTTTTCTCTCTTACCTTGAGCTGAGTGCAGGGACATCCCTGTTCAGGAGGGAGCACAGCTCCTGCCATCCCCCTGGTACCTGGCCTACTGTAAGAGCTTGTAAATTAAACTTGCCCTCCTTGCTGCAGGAGTCCTCTTGCTGAGATCCCTAAAATGGGGGATTTTCCTGCAAAATTAGGGCTCAGCTCAGTCACCGCAGTGACTTCTCTGCGGTGCTGTGCTGCCCTGCCACAGGGCAAAGGTGGGAGGGCACAGACCTGCTTGCCCCTCTTCTCAGGCTGTGATGAAGTGCCTGGAATAAAATCAGGATTGTATTTTGGAGGTAAAAAAATGAGATTGCTGTATGAGCACTCGGGAGTGCCCGGGGGGAGCCTGTGGACCGGGGCTCACGTCTTTAGGTTTTCACATTTTTCCATCTACAAATCTGACTCTTCCAAGGCTTAAGGCAAAAAGAAGGTAAAAAACACCCACACAACTAGCTTCTTTTTACTTGGAAATGTTTGCAAATACATTAGTGATGTGTAATTGAATTATTAATTGGGAAAAGTGTAATTAGAGTCCTGGAAGAATGGCTTCGCGATGCTCCACAGCTTTGGTCTTTCAAGGAATCAGGTTGCTCAAATGAGTTATGCACTCAAGAAATCTACTTAGAATTAACAACATATGTCCTACTTTTCCAGCTTTCCCTTTAAAAGTTACATCTTGTAATAATGAAGTGTAAAGAGCAAACTTCAGTGATTTGCAAAAGGTACCAGCTCTGCGCCTTTTCTAAACGGGTTGATTTATGTGCTGTTTGCTGTTTTTGAGAACACAAAACAATTAATTTATGTGTGAAAAGAACAGTGAATTAATCCTAGAGAGCCCTGGAGCCTTTAAAGACCTGAATCATATGTTGAGCTCGTTTAAAACTTGCATAAGAAATTAATGTAGAATAAAGCCCTTTAATTTGAAAAGTGCATCTATAGTAGGTGTCCCTAGGAGATCTTCAGGATCATTATTCAGAAAGGTTAAGGAGGACTTTATTTTTTCCTTTCTTTCTTTCTTTCTTTTTTTTTTTTTTTTATATTCAGTACGTATTTTCCAGTTTGCAGCTCAACGTGGTGCATTTCAACTTATAAAGAGCCAGAGATTTTAAAAAGAAATGGGGAGCTTTTTATTCACCTTCCACTTAATTTCCTTGCTGCCTTGCCAGTCCCAGCTTAATGAATGTAATTGCTACCTTTGATGAAAATACTATTATCAAGATCACACATTACATTGGAAAACAGTTTTTCTTTAAACACAGCTACTGCAGTCTCTAATTATGCATGTAACAAGTGGCTCCTGAACAAAAGAGCATGTTGTCTACAATTGCTAGGAATTGGAGCAAGGCAAATTTGAACAAAGAACAGATTAGATTTGCTCCATGCTCCACAAAGCCCATTCCCCTGATTAATTTCCTGCAAAAACTAAAACAATTCTCTCTTAAAAGAAACTAACCCTCATCCCCAGAATGATCCATATGCCATTTGTGTCAATCTATACGATGATAATGGCTACAGATTTAAATTATTAACTATTAGGTGTAGTAAAATAGGAAGGCTCTTTTATAAACTTCCCTTTTCATATGTAAATAAGCAGTACAAGGACTTAAGGAACAAAAAAACCTGACTTTTCTGTGGAAACCAGGAGCAAGAAAGCACCCAGTAACTGAAAGTCTGAATTGTGCATGTATAATCCAATTATTTTGTCAGTTTAGCCTGTGCTCTGTGCTCTGCACAGGCAGTACAGCAGGAGGATCAGGTCTCCTAAAGTCACGTTGGTTTTTCCAGGCATGACACATTTGAGGGCTGATTTCCATGTGTGCACCTCGAGGAGAGTTCTTCTGGAAAGGATTTGGTTCAATTCTTTAATGATTTTGTCAACAGGGTTTAATGGGTTAAAATCAGAATTGGAAAGACGTTTTGCCATTATTCCGTGGAAAAGCAGACAGGTGCTGGTAAAAATCTTGAATTAGTCCTTGGCCTCTGATAAAATCCTGCAGTATGGATTGAATTGGTTTTTGTATTACTAATCCAAGGAATTAGTCACAGCAGTTTAGAACAGTGTTATTTTTCACTCCCGTTTGTATTGATCCAGGACCCGTAGCTGGGGCCCGTTGTGCGGGATGCAAATAAACCCCATCATTTGGGTAAAAGCAAAAAACCAGAAAGAGCCCTGCTTCAGAGTGTTTATAAACTGCGTTAGGAGTGAGTGTGGACTGACATAAACCAGTGTCTGGATTATTTTTTAAGGAAAATTGATGAATAAAAACAGTGAACTGGTAAAAAATTCGTCTTGCTTGCACTGCTGAAAACATGTCAGATTGGTCACATGAGAACTGGCCCTGCAGGGATGATCCCAGCCAGAATGAATCCAAAGCTCCTTGGAGTTGGATCCACCCTGAGGCCTTGGCTCTTTGGAGGAAGGTGTTTTGGTTGTGTCCTCTCAAGGCCACGGGCTCAGGTCGTGTGAATTCCAGCGGCCAAAGCCTTTGGTGCGGTCCGGGAACGCTGAAGGGCTGGAACTGCTGAGCTCTGCTCCCTCTTCAACCTGCAGCAACATGAGGAGCTTCTCTTCAAGAGGGAAAGGTAATAACAGGCGTGTTGTGTTCGGTGCCAGCAGTGCAAGAAGCGAGGTGGCAGAACTGTGGGTGGCAGCCCAATCTGCACAGTATCTTCCAGTGTATTTGTACTCCCATAAAGTCGATGCAAAGATCACAGGGATGACCCTGCCCCTGTTACACCTGTCATTTATTCCTTCTCAGTCCCTAAAGGTGCTTTGTTTGCAGATTATCACGGTTCTTCCCAACTTGCATTACTTTCAGTTAACACAAAACCTTCAAAATGTGCCCTGCAGATAAGGAAAAGTAAAAAGAAACCCTCGTAATTCTCCATGTGGATGGAATTAATCAAGATGTAATTACGACACCAAATGAAATTGCTTAGAACATCATCAAATCCTTGCTCATCTCAGTGTCAGGGTCTTGAAGAAACTGAATAAAAGGAAATGTAAGTCCTGTATGTGGGAATTAAAGTAATTTCTGTTTCCAGACACTTTTTCTTGAGTGTTTCAGATCCCATGATGGGACACTGCAGAGCTTGCACTGGTGGAAAAGAAGCCTGAGAACAAGCATCATGTTTTTAAGGCTTCTAACTGCAAATATCAGTGACAAAAAGCAACAGGCCTGTAATCACCACCTGGGGAAGCTGGAGAACAAAACCAATATATTCAGAAAATCCAGAATTACTCATGACTTAGTTCCTTGTCTCCCCTCAAACGAGTTGGAAGTAATCTCCTGAGTCTGGGAAAACACATTTGTGTACTCTTCTGAAGAAGTGTTAGGCTGGGAGTTCTCCTTTTAGACACTAATCTGTTGTTGCCTGCAGTGGGTGTTCACCTCTTGTTTTAATGTAGCATTTCCTGCAGCTGGCTGGGGAGGTGTGGCACAGGGACAGCAGGAACATTTATCCCTCCATCCCACCATCCCTGCTTAGGTCTCATGTCAGCCAAATTCAGAAGTTCAGCACAATTACTAGGGTAGCCCCCAAATCCATAACTGTTCTTCCAGGTATGATGTGGCACCTAAAAATGCATATTTTTTTAGCAGAGCCATTGTCTGGAATAAGTATTAATTCACAGACACCCTCTTAGCCCCAGCATGGTGGTTGTGTGGGGGTGCAGGAGAGATTTCTCTGGGGTTGTGATGCACCAGAGGAGCTCAGCATTGTTTATGTTCATAGGCAAATCAACCAGAAATTGGAAAGTTAAGCCCCCAAGCCTGCACATGGTGTTACAATGAATGGAAAGGAACCAGCCCCACTCCCTGGGCAACCTCTTGTTTCTGTACAGTCCCCCCCAGACAGAGGGAAGCATTCCTTACTTTTGCATGGGCACACAGGACACTGTGCTGATCACAAACTGGGATCTAACTATCACCCAGCCAGTGGTGGGCCAGGGTGGGAGGCTTGGAATATCCCTTTGAGGGAGAGGACTTGTAAATAGTGGACCAAATAGGATTGTACCAGCCCAGTTCCCCCCCTTCTCCATCCAGTTCTTGAATAACGCA
Organism: Lophotriccus pileatus; assembly: GCA_035583135.1. NCBI lineage: Eukaryota > Metazoa > Chordata > Aves > Passeriformes > Tyrannidae > Lophotriccus > Lophotriccus pileatus. The sequence continues at coordinate 32,295,522 of JAWWES010000169.1, forward strand.
GAGGAAGAGGGCAGATCTTGCGCTGCATTTAAATAATCCCAGTGCTTTCAAATGATCCCAGTGGAAATGCAAAAGGGAAAGAACAGTCAGTGCAAGAGGCTGCAGAGCCACAGAGAGCACTTTGCTGAGCTGGACTGCTGGGGCTGAGCACGGGCCAGCTCGGTGCACCTCAGCTCTCACACCTCCCCGGTCGTTTGTCTCACGCGCTTCTCTATCCAGATGTATGATCCAGAAAGAAGGAAAAAGTAGTTGAGGTTTAAACTCTTATCACTAAAGTGAGTCTCCCTCTACATTAAAAAACTATCCAGACATTGTAACAGGAATGGGTTCAGTTCTTATGTCATAAATTTGTGTGTGTAGAAAAAAGACTTATTGGCGAATTTGGCAGTATTTTTCGTTGAACTGGCAGTTGCTAACCATTACACCAGTATTTATTTGATTCTTAAAGAGCACAAAAGCATGGACTACAAATAAAGAAGATGGAGTAATAGCTTTTGACTGGACCACTAGCTTTAAACTTGAAATGAAGTGTCCAGTTTTGAGTTACTGTGTCCAAATGCCATTTGTACAGTTTGAAAAGTGGGGGCATTTTTCCAGCTTGTCACTGTTAGCTGTAGTTCATTCCAGTGAATGATATCACTGAAGGAGCAGTTGTTCTGCTATAAGTACTTCACTCATGACTGGAATGTATTAAATGTATTAATCTGTGCCTGAGAGTGTAATTTAGGGAAGCCCTACATTTGACACATTCTTGTACATCCTTATTTTATTGCCTTATCCTGCAGGTAACAATGTCTCAAAAGCAAAGAGACTGGATGAAGTTAAAATTACATGTCACCAAATATTATATGCACTTTTTGTCGCTCATTTCGCTTGTCAGAATTACAGATTTCCAACAACATTAGTTTAAATATGTTTATGACTTGATTTACACCTCTGATGTCAAAATAAAATGCCAGGCAGGAATCCAAGACCTCTAATGAGTTGGGAGGCGAGATGAAGCCGTGAAGGGGAATGTCCCCAGCCTCGCAGCCACATCTTTCATGACAAAACCCTGTCGCAAGCGGCACCTGGGCCAACCAAAGATAAAGCGCGAGGGTTGAGTTATCCTGGAGAGTATTTGTCAAACCTGCTTTAAGCCAGCGGAATAAAAATGTATTTTTTGCAGCAGGGTTAGGCTTTATGTCAACTAAGTGAACCTGTAAAGCATTTATGGCCACCTCGTGACTATTGCCTGTCATAAATCTGAAACACTCTTAATCCATAGGTGTGTAATTTGGAGGCACTCGAGACGCTCTCACCACCTTCTATTTCCAGTGTCATTATCCTCCGTGTCGCTGTGAGCAATTAAGGAAGGACATGATTAGTAGTAACGTTTTCTGACCTGTGTTGTGCACCTGTGGAAAGGAACACGTGGCTTGCTGCCCAAACCAGGTGTGGTATTGAGGCCTTGGCTGCTGCAGGTCCCTCTGGGGGCGATGGCAGCGTGGTGGTTGCAGGCCCTCAATTTGAGGGAATTAAAGCACGTTGAGTGGTTGGATTGAAAGTACAGCGCTGAAAACTAACTTGCTTCTCATCCCTGCATGGAGAAGGTTTAGTGAGCAGTGCATCCCTTATTTATGCTCAAGCACAAGAAGGAAAATCTTCCAGGATTTCCCACTTGGTGCCAGCGCCGCGCTCCGAGCCAGCAACATCTACCTTGAACACACCAGGCTGCTTTCCTTGCATTGGCACCCGTGTAGACGTTCCAAACTAAACATCCCGGGCTGCCCACGGCTTTTCCTATGGAAAAATCCCCCGCTCCGGGGAAGTGCTCCCGCCCCACCTGCAGGCACCGTTAGCTGGCAGGGATGGGGATGATCGAGGAGATGGGACCAGCGGCTGAACTCCGACCTTATCGATCCAGCCGCCCCCGCCCAGCCGAGTCGCCTCGGCCCAGTCAGCTGAAAAGGAATTTAAAGGGCACTCGTCCCCCCTGCTCGGCCCCCCTGCCATTAATAACGTTTTCACCCGTGACAGTGATAAACACGCGGTACTTGAGGGGAGTTTATTAAGGTCAGTCCATAAATAAAAATTAAAATTTAAAAAAATGGGTTTACACAGATGAACAGATGGATGAATAAAGTGATTGGTAAAACAATAAATATGAAAATAGACAGATGGATGAAGTATCTGGCAGTGATTCTCTAAAAGCCCAATGCCTCAAACGCTGGCAGTGTGATACCAGAGCCTTCTCTCCCCTCTGATAAAAAACAGGTTTAATGAAGCTGCTGCAGAACTTACAGGTTTCGGGGATCTATGGCCTGACTAATATTTTGTCATTTAATGCCTATTCTCCAGCCTGATAAAAAGGATTGCAGCCATTTCTCTATGTCAGGTGTATAACTGAGTGCTACTAAAATTTAAATGTCTCATCTGTCCTTGGATCTAAATACAGATGGCCTTAAACCTCCGAGTTTTTCTTAATGCAGGATGGTATACAGCACCCTGCCTGACTTCTTTTATCATTCTCAAAGAGACAGAGATTTGTATCTCGGTGAAATTCAGGCTTCGGGGAAGCAAATATTCTTCTTCACTTCCAAATTCTGAACGTCATTTGGAGAAATAAAGCCAAAAAATCCCAATAACATTTCAGCCCCCATCAGCTGGGGAACGCTGTCAGGTCTTTATGCTTTATAAAATGCAAGTTTACTCATTATTTCCTTGAGAAGCATTTAATGCCTGGCTATCCTGCAAGTTAAATGATAAATTTTATCCTTAGTTTAGTATTTAGTTTAAAAGTGATAAGGAACTGGCAGAGGAGAAATGTTCATTGCGATTTCATGTGATTTTTGTGTTTGTTTCTGTGCTGGCTCTGTGGGCAGCTGAGATTGAGCAGGAGGAGGCATCATTTAGGGAAACTTGTACAATCATTAAGGGTAAACACTTGACTCGGATTCAAGACCACAGGCTTTACATTTGCAACATCTGAAAGAACCTTAATTGTTGCCTCTGATTAAATATTTCAAACCCGTTACTTAGGCCATTGTGATTATTGATCCTTGATTAGGCCCTGAGTCCTTGATGGCCCTGCAGACATTAACTCACACTCAGCAGAGTCACCTGCAGCTTTGTTTGCTGCAAATGAAGATTTTGAGTGCAGAATGTCGGCTCAGGACTCATCCAGCCTGAGCTGGCCATCAATTTCCATTGAAAGCAGCTGCCTAAGTGAAATGGATGGGCAGAGAAGGTGCAGGAGCCACGAGACTCTGCATGATTTGGTCCTCAGGAAGCAATTCAGTCTGGTAATGAAGAGGTGATGGGGCACAAAACTGCTGTTAGTTAAATCCAGGTATAAATGGAATAAACCAAGAGTATTGCAGGTCCCTAATGAACAATCAAAAAGGTGGTTAGGATTGCACAGAGCAGCTGTATTGCTTAAAAATAAGCAACAGTTAGGGGAATAATGGCTCTCAGCCAGTTGTCGGGGAGATCTGAATGGCAGATTGGGGAAGAGGCAGAAATCCTTCTGTCAGCTGTCCCCATCCAGCCTGGGACTGAGCTGACCATGACCTGTGGCAGGGGATTTGTACCCTGTGGGCTCACCAGGCCACCAGCAAGACTCCTTCTGCTTAGAGGGAGCATAAGACATCCCAGGGTCCCAGCTACCAAACCCCAAAGCTGGAGGATCTCCACAGTCTCCAAATTTGCTGCCAGCTAAAGGAGGGCGAGCTCCCTTCCTGGCAGCAGAGGAACAATGCAATTTAACCACCCCTGGAGTATTAAAGCATTTTTTAAGAAGAAGATTGTGTTGTTTTGATGGTGGGACTCTGTTCAGCAAAGCTGGAGTCGAGGCTGTGTGAATTATAAAGGGGGAAATAAAAAGGATGTATTTGAACCTCTCTCTTGCAGCATGTCTTTGGTTCCCTTTAGGACTCCAGAAACATTTTAGGAAGATTCCTCCAAAACTGTGACTACACCTGAGGACTTTCAGAAGATTTCCTGGGTGCCACTGTCGTGGTGAACCCTGGAAAGGTGAG
>JAWWES010000169.1:32304540-32310448 GCA_035583135.1 Lophotriccus pileatus
ATAAAGTACCTAAACTGAACCTTTTAACAATCCATGAGCAATACTATCATTTCTTTAATAGAACTCGCTGACCGTGCCTTTCTCAGGTGCCATTTGTCATTTTCAGCGTGCAATAATCAATAACTTGGCTTTGAAATAAATAATATAACAGTCACAATATATTATCTTTCAGGCTGGCCTTATACTAACCATAAAGCAAGACTTGGAAAGATGAAAACTTTAGGTAAATGCCAGAAATGAAACACCTGAGAGTAGGAGAACAAGAAGCTTCACACAGTTTCCCTTCCAAATTCATTTGTACTTCCCTTCCTTTTAGGAAACTGGCAAACTTGCCAGTATCTACTGCCAAAATAATAAGAAGAATTTGGGATCACCTATTCAACCTGATTTCAGGTTTGGGACAGCGAGGCCTGTGAGCACCAGCATCAGCCTGCTGTGATTCACCTCAGCAATTAAACACATGCTAAGTTTTAAACATCTGATTGTTACATTAAAATCAATAGGGCCCAAGAGCTCTCCTAAACCAAACGTGTGTCTAAACCCAGCTGGAGTTTAGAAAAGCAGCTCCATGAGGAGAGGACTGAATCCCACTGAAGTTTTGGGGATTTTCCTCAGGCCCCACGAGAACAGAGGCTGTTGTGTGTGCTGAGAGCAGAGCCAGCCTGCTGGCTCAGCTTGTGGGGCTACATGTCACGGGTGCTTTGTACAGAATCTGTTGCACAATCTGGACGTGTCTGTAGACACCAACATAAATGCTGTCTGCTTCCTCTGGCACCTTATAAATCCATCCACATGAGTAGAGAGGACAGGCTGGAGCACCATAACAGAGAGCTCCCACAGGATGCAAGAGCAAACTTAGCTCTGCATTTCCTCCTTTGGCCAAGTCTTGCTCAAATTCCACATTTTCATTTTCCTTGATTGAATTTGATTCATGGCCAAAATGCCTTCTAGAGCCCCTGCTCATCCTGGGCTGATGGCTGATCACTTCTACTCGGAAGCAAGCCTGCAGTTTCAGTGAGGGAGGGGAAGAAGCCAGACCTTTTTCAGGTTGAGGAGAATGGTCCTCAGAGCAGAAGATTCCCAAAAAAAAAGTGAAAGTGCAGAACAGAGTCTGCAACAGAGTAAAATCTCCTGGTTCAAACCTTTGGTGCAGCTGAAACACACCATCACTGACACTGCTCCATGTCCTTTGCTCAGGAAGGGAGGACTGTACCTCAGAGGTAACAGAGAGGGACATTTGTACATCCCTGGGCTTCCTCCTGCCCCCGAGCCCCATGGGAGGTGTGCAGGGCAGGGATGGGCACTTGGGACCACCCTGGTCCTCATCTCACTCCTTGGGGCTAGGTATTTTCTGATTAAGGAGAGAGGCACAGGCTCCTGCCTGGAAAACTGGCTTTTAAGTGCTGTTTCAGGAACTCCCTGTCGAGCTTCTTGAAGGTTTGCTGGGTCTGAAAGAGCGAGGGAAAAGGGGAAGGCTTTGTGTAAATAAACTCTGGTGGTTCGGCTCTGAGGCAGTGTTTTCTCAGCCATCAGTGCAACAGCTTTGGCTGTTCTTTCCCACTGAGAGAGTTCTTTCTGGAAGCTCTCCCAGGCCACAGTGGTGCCCCACAGGCCCAGCCCCCAAGGAATGCACTCACTGGCAGAGGGGCAGCCATCGAGGAACTTCCCGATAGATCCTCCCTCCCATACCCAGGTGCTGTTTAATTGCTAAGGTTCAGATACCAGCAGCAGAAGTTCCTGTCCTTTAGGTCTGAGCAGCCCTTGTCACTCTTATGGTTTGAAATAATGGTAACAATTAAAACCTCCCGAGCTCTGTGCTAAAGCTCTTCCATCCCCTGCCGCAGGTGGAATCGATACGGCCCCGGCACACACCGTCCATGGGAGCCACTTCGTCTTCACCACCTTTTGGAAGTCACTTAATCACCCTTCCTTCACCTGCCCCATCCACACTGCCAGGTCTGCAGGGCAGGAATAGCTGGAGTAACAGTGGTTCAGTGCTTCACACGTAGAAGTCCTCGGCTCGATCCCCGGCAGCTCTGCTAAACACGAATAATTAATTTTACGTTGTCTTTTCAAGAACAGGAAAGAGGGAGTTTGAAGGAAGTGGTTTAATTTAATTTTCTCTTTTACTTTTGAGCAGAATTGAAGGCTGCAATTAGGGTGACCAACTGGGAGAGGACAGACAAGAAGGAAACTGTAAGACCTCTGAGGACAGATAACTGGAGCCTGTAGAGCATTTATTACAAGTAACACCAGCAGGTGAATCTAAAAATAGTGTCTCTGATGCTGAGTGTATATGACTGATATTAAAAATGACTGATTTAAAAGGAAGTGCTTCACCTCTGTTGCCAACCAGGAAGGTAGGTCTCTAGTATTCTCAGACTTAAATGCTGCCAGTATTTCACGTTAGGATAGTCATAAAGTTAAAGGTTAATAGGCTGTGCAAATGACAGAGTTTAAAGGGAAAAAATGAAGATGGGAAGATTTCTAGCACTTAGGGAACATTTTAAAATTGAAGCTCCTCTGCCTAATTTAATTTTGCCTATATTCTTTCTCATGCTGTTGATCATTATTGAAAATATTTCTATTTGCATAAGTGATTTCTCCTTCCCTGCCCACCTCCGTTTGCTTTTTGGATCATCATTACTTCCCACAGTATTTAATGAGTCACAGTCCTGCTGCCTGCCCTCACAGTCTGCTGCTGTGGGAAGGGTGAAATTAAAGCCACAGCCTCGGAGGGAGGATGGGCAGGGAGACCTGGAGCAGGAGGAAGGCTCTTATTTAATTGCAGCTCACTGGAGCTGGCAGGTTAAGGGGAAAGCAAACACATGGATAGCTGGGAGTGGGATTTGGTTGTGGTGTTTCAGATGAGCTCAACAGCTGTTGAGGGTGGCAGAAGTGTGTTGCTGTGTCAGCCTCGCTGCCATGGGTGGTGTGCGCTGTGTTCCCTAATGCTGGAGCTGGAGATTAGAGCTCAGTGGTGAGATTAACATGCTTTACACAGAGACTGCCAGTTATCACATCTGCTTTTTCACTGGTGGAGAAAAATTCTCCCTTGGTTTCTGTGTTGGCCTTCCAGAGCAACCGGGAAAGGTCGTGCTTCGAGCATCACTTCTTGTGGCACTTCTGGGGCTGAAACTACAGCAGAGCAAGGCTCTTTGAAATGTACTCTTGATTGGGTGGCCTAAAAGCTCTTCCCTCCACCAGCTCCTGCTGACCACAGGAAGATTTAGTGTGGAGGAATCTACTCACAGTGGTCCTTTTTCATCTTGTCCCAAGTACAGCTGCTACAGGCATCACTGGGCTAAAGTACAGTAAGTGAAAGTGCCTTCCAGACAACGTTTACTCCTCCTGATTTCTTCAGTCCTGTAAGCACCTGACAGTCCATCCCAGGTACCTCTAAAGTCTGGGTGTGCAGAGCCTCTCCCTGGGTGGAGAATAAAAAATCAAGGCACTGCCTGGCTTTGACACCTGGTGCCACACAGGCCTCCGCCAGTGCCCCTGGCTTTTCTTTCTCTGACTTCTACTTTTCTGAAAACTGTCCCTAAAAACCTTTTGGGCCTGAGAGATGCTGGAGAAGTCAGATACTCTTGATTTACTGTAGGCTGAGCAACAAGCAGGTCTGGAATAAATATGGCTGCTGAGCAAAGCCTCCTCTATTCTGGAGCTGGAATGAAGCAGAGAAAGGGCCATGCCTTGGTGTTTCCTCTGGTAATGAATTTTATGCCTTTGCCAGACCTTTGTATCTGCATAGAAGGTTCCTGAATTGTAGGAGATGATCCATGCAGAGCTGCTTTGAAAACCAGGACATCAAGCTTCACATTCCTTCTGCACACAGATCAAGGGAAAACCCTATGGCAAATGCCTTAAGGATTATTTTTGCTCTTGGTATCCTTCATAAGTGACCCTAAGCTGCAGTGGAGCTCTTTCATTCTATGTTAAAAAATCCCCAAGCATAGCACATTTTCCCAATTTTTAGGAGATTTCCAGGAATATTGAATGGTGAGATTGCATTTTCTTTCTTCTCTCGATTTTTCACATTCCAGCCCTTACTTTCTGCTATGCTCATATATCTTCCTAACACTATAAACTAATTTAGCAGAACACGACAGCATTCAGACTCCTGTTTAAAAGATGTGCAGGGGCTGTATTTCTTTTGCATGTGACACTGCAGAGATCAATTTTGAAATAGTTTTTAAAATGAGAGGAGAGGTAAACCCAGCATAACCTACCTGCTTCTTCCTTTCTGCAGGGATTAAAATGCTGGGTAAAAGAAATTAAAGGACTGGAAGGAGTAAAACGATTGCAGTGCAAGCAGGTTCCCCAAGAGTCTCTTTGAGAATCACTTGAACGAAAAACTTTTTCAAGATCTCCAGTAATTAATTTGCAGAGTGTTTTCCTTGTCTGAAACCATCAGTCATGTGCTGCCTTTGGGACTGATGGCAGCTCCTCTTGCCATGCTCAGTACCTCTTGCTCTGTGACTGACTTTTTGTATCCAAATAAGACCACTGAAAACAAGAGGTATTTTTTAATCTGAGCCTTTGTCTCTGAGGCAGCTTTGCCTCAGAGTTGGCCGGTGGAGCCCTTCATCCCTCTGTCTCAGCAGGCACTTGCATCAGCAGGTCTGTGGAGTCTGTGGAATTGCCTGTGTGCAGAAGTGCTCACCTAAAAGCAAAGGGTCCTTTCTATTTGGTCCTTTGTAATTTCTGGTTCTTCATACATTTTTACAGACAGGCAGAATGGTTATAATGTTCCCAAATAAAAGACAGTTTTCGTTTGAAAAAGGGGCCATGCCTGAAAGTTGAGTGTGGAAAACGCTGCCTGGAGCCTTTTATTAGCTTCATTCACTCTAATATATCTGCCTTGTACGCCAAGAAAAGTATAAACAAATGGCAGGGTATTGGTTTTTCAATAACAGGGTTTAAGCCAAGGGTATAAAAAGCATATCCTATCGGCCACTATTTATGAAACAATTAATATTGTCAATGTCTTTTCCATCTCCTCCAAGTTACACATACTGCATAAACTTTGATATATCCCTGAGAAGCACAAAAAATACCAACTGGAGAATAAACAGGGCAGTGTGCCAACACTGTTGGAAAGGGAAACAATTCCCACGTCTCCTTGTAAAATGCTTTGATATTAAAATAACCCGAGATGTGATTCTCTTGAATTTGCCTGTGAAGGCTCGGGACACAGCAGACAAAGGGTGCTGGGTTTAGCTTGTAATCTCAGGGTTTAGATGCAATTAATTATTTGTTTGTTCAGGAGCTGTTATAATAGCTGTAAACCTCTAATTCTTCTTCTTTTTTCTTTTTTCCTTGGGGTTACAGACATTGAGTCCCCTCTTTCTGACGCGCCCCCGCGAGCACAGAGGGGCTCCGGCTTTTCATCCTGCTCGGAGCAGCGTCATCCCGGGATGTGCCGAGCACGGGGGAGGCAGGAGGGGACCCGCCGCCCCCAAACCTGCGGGCAGAGGCCCCGCACACCGCCCGCCCCGCGGCTCCCGGCGCTGGCCGTGGTGCTGAAGCGGGGCGGGACGAGCCGGGAAGGAAACCCTGCTCATCGCTGGATCAGTGTTTGCTGGCATTATTATAACAGTGTCAGAAATTATTCTCCACAAATTCAGGTTCAAAATCTGTTCCCAGACAGAAGTAAAAACCTTTCGGTGGGCAATATCACACGTAGCCCAAGTTTTCCAGCTGAATATCATCATGGCAGCTTCGCATCCCTGTTTTAATCGCCTTGTCACCTGAAAATATCAGAGCTGCTTATCAATAACCCTCAGTGTGTGACGCTGCTGCGGAGCATTCCAATCAATATATTATCTTTTCAGAGCTTGATTATGAAGGTGAAGGGCATTTTCAAGGACATCTGGAAATTCTGATCAGTGTTCTGCAATCTCTG
>JAWWES010000169.1:32319358-32345829 GCA_035583135.1 Lophotriccus pileatus
ACAAAAAATGGGGGAAAAAAATTAAAAAAGAGGGGGGAAGAAAGGATGATATTAATAATAATAAAAAAGGAATGATCCCAGGCCACTCCTCGAGATTTGCCAAACTCTAACGGGAAGCTGAATTTCTGTTCCTTTCGGACCTCTCCTTCTGCCTCCAAATAATTGTTCAGGCTCCTGATCCTGTCGTGACTCAAACTTCATCGACCACGGCTTTTCATTTAAGCAGACCTTTGCCTCTTTGCTTGCCCACCTTTTGTACCTTTCTGTTTCTGTCATGGGACTTTTACGAGCAAGAAATACAGCCTCAAAGTGAACGGTTAAATACACCCGCACGCTTTGAGTGACCCTTATTTATTATCGTTTACTTAGACATTTTTAATTCTTGTTTATAACTGTTGTTTTCCTAGTTGTCGGGTTGTTTTGTTTTTTGTTTTTTGTTTTTTGTGTTTTTTTTCTTGTAAAGTTATTTCGGTATTTTGGGGAGAAAAAAAAATCTGTACCCTTTTGCTTTCTTTTGTAATACTAATTATTATTATTATTATTAATATTATTGTACTTTTGAACTGTGCAATATTGTACGATGATTCTTAAAGCACTGCTTTTATTTGAATGGTGAGGAAAGGGTTTTTAGCATTGTAAAACTGCATTCGTTCATGTTGTACACACATTAAAAAGAAATAAAAGCAAAGGAAAGTGAGAAGAGAGGAGCAAGGCATGGGAATTAACATCAGCCCGGCTTATGCGAATAAATAAGGGAGATTCGGTGAGCTGGGCGCTTTAAGTGAAGGACAATCAACTTTAGGGTAATTTTAATTTATTTGATATGATGTACAGTTTTCTTCTAAAGTCCATTGAGTATGTGGATTTTAATAGGCAGAAATCGAGTGAGGAGTGGACACCTCTAGTCTCTCTCTGTCTTAGTGTCTACTCACCTGTTGTCTGACAATTGTTTGCTGTCTTCCCAAGGGTTTGGGTTGGTTGGTTCCTTTTCTTTATTTTATTTTTAATTTTGTTTTCCCCTTTCGGTTGTACTCTCTGCCCTCTCGCTTTCTGTTAGGGATCGGTCCTATTTTTAAAACAGCCTATATTGTTATAAACTCAATGTTGTGGTGGAAAAAAAAAATCAATAAAACCCGTTCCTTATCATTTTTTAAGTGTGGTTTTGGATGAGGAAAAAAAAAAGAGAGAAAAAAATATAAGCATCGGCAACAAATAATAATAAAAATAAATAAACAAAAAATAACCCAGGGGTTTACTGGGAGCGCTGCCGGCCCTGCTCGGGGTGCAGGGCCCAGGGCACGGAGCCGGCCCTGCCGGGAATCCTTGGATGGGTGTCCGGAGGCCCCTCTGATGGGAAGCAGATCGGGGGCGGGGGGGGTGGATCTTTCCCACCTCCGGCGACTCGGTAACCCCGAGCGAAGGGTCGCAGATTCCCAGGGAGCTCCCCGGGACGGGGGCGGGCGAGGGGGTGTCCCTTCCCACGGGAGGGCCTCCTCCCCTTCCCGGGGGCTTCCCCTGAACTTCTGTCCGCCCCTTCCTCTGCGCCCCCCCGGGTATTGCCTTCCCTTCTCCCCTCTCCTTCGGGGGCTGCCGCAGCGTGTCCAACCCCCCCGGGCTGCGCCCTCTGCCCACGGCCGGAGCCGTCACGCGTGTTAATACCCCCGGCAGGGTTATTTGGAGATAGGATCGCTCTCCGCTTCCCGCAGATTGGCCCGAATCGACGTGTTGATAGCGCCGAGGGCAGGATTTTGGGCCAAAGAAATCAAAATAAAACTCAGCGTTGCGAAAAGATAGTCCTGCGTTTTCTTTTCGTTTGGGATAAAAACCCTGGCAATGGGTCATAAATGAAAAATAAACAGAGTTTCGGAGCCAAAATACGGTGCTGGTTGTGTCGCCTACAAACAGAGCGATACCTTTGGTGTTTGCAATACCAACTTTGGGACAAGTCGCTTGCAGCCCATTAAAAATATTGTTGTCATAGTAAATAGGTCCTTCCATTTTACAGCGCGGCAGCACGATGTTATCAAAAGGCAAGGAAAAAAAGCTCATTTGTTTCTGGTCAGTGCCCAGAAAACGATTACGGACCCTCACGGCCCTTCCCCAGCCGAGGAAGGAGCCGCTGGACACCAGCGCAGCCCCGGCCCCGCAGCGCGGCCTTTGCGCGGGTGCGGGCAGCAGCGGGCACCTGCCTGTCCCGGGACTGCCAGGGCCATTTCCCAGGGGAATTATGGTCTTGGTGGGGTTTGATGGAGTTCGTTTGGATTTTTTTTTTTTTAATTAAGGAAAAAAAAAAAAAAAGAAGGAAAAAAAATCTAACCAGATTCCATCTTTCCTGCTTCCCGCTACCCTCGCACACCGCGGCATCGACAGCAGACAGATGCTGTGAAACTGCTCGGCGAAGTTGGGCGGGAGGCCGAGGGCCTGTGAGCCCGGTTCGCTGCCCCTCAAGCCACCCCTCTCCCGCAGCCGAGATTTCTCCACATCCGACCGGGAGGAATCCCTCGTAGGGGGATGCTCCTCTCTGTTCGCATCCGCAGCAAGCCGAGCCTGGCTCTCAGTCTTTTCTCGAGCCTTCAGAAAGTCTCCCCAAACTCCATCCTATCCCTCAACACTTCAGCTAAACGGGAAGCGAGCTGTTTAACGTCTCTCTTCGAGGGAAATGCCCACCGAGCGAGGGCTCCGCCAGCCCCGGCTCTTCCCGCCGCGCTGCGCCGTTCCCGGGAGGGGAGCGCCGGCCTGGAGCCGGGCAGGAGCGGGACAGGCTAAGAAGGGAAGCCTCCCCTCCTCCCGCACCTTTGGCCCTGCCTAAAGTTTCTGAAGATCCCGCATCACTCTGGGATGGAGTGAAAGCAATCGTTTTGAGTGGTGGGAAAAGAAATCATCCCTCCAGAAACAAAAATTGTTGGGGGGGGAGGTGGGTGCGATTCAAAGAAAGTTGCTTCCTTCCTATCGGCTGTTGGCAACTCCGCGGCCACTTCTGTTTACTGCTGCAACCCCGCTCGGCAAATCTCTGCCTTTGTTTGCAATTCGAGAGATAACACGGTTCTTCTCGGCCACTGTTTTGAGCTTGGCTGAACAGAACTAGCTCGTCTGTTTGTGGTCGAAACACACATGTATTTCTTTTATTTGGTAGTAAATAGAGGTTTGCTGTGTATAGCAAACAGCGGGGGGAAAGATATAAACTTCCCAACCACCAGATTTGGGGATTCAGAAGAGTTTTGCCTCCCGGAGGGCTGAACTAGGGACCGAGGGGCGCGGAGCCGTTCGGCCCTTCCAGCAGCCGCACTCTCCCGGCGAACCACGTTGGGAGGTTGGTATTTTTTTATCCTAGTTATTATCGGTATTTTTTAATTTTTTTTTTACCCGAATATTTGCAAATTTTTTTTTACAGGTCGGTGGGAAATGTTTGATTCTGTTGTCGGTGCCTGCGACGCGCAGGACGGGCAGCAAAGGGTGGGGACACACGGAGCCGCTCTGTGGGAATAATCCCGCTTTAAAACAGTGGCGCAAAACTGTGTGGTTTGGGGGTTCTTTTTTTTTTTTCACCCCCAAATATGCCGCAAGTGTCTCTGTGATAATCACTTTACTCTATCGACTTGGCATAGTGTGCTAACGGAATGAGAAGACCATTAAGAGCATTAACAGATTGGTACAGCATAATGCTTCAGTTCATATTGATCGTAAAACGTCTGTAAAATATTGTTTCAAATGAATCTATTGTTCCTGCGCTCTTTCGGCGGTGTTGATGACCTTGGTTTGTTCTCGCACACCCAAATTATCTTCTCGTCGCTCACACATGATTGTGAAACCGGGCGGTGGGACCTGTCGCCGCCGTCCCCGCGGATCCTCACCTACCCTAAAGCGTGGTTTGAGGGTTCGAAACCACCTCAAAAAAAGAGAAATAAATAAAAAAGGGTGTGAGGGGAGGAAGGGGCCCGTTGTGAGTGTGCCCTGCGTGCGGGAAGCGGCTCTTTCAAGCCTCTCTCCGCTCCGCACCTTGCGCGGGTGCCGAGAAAAACCTCTCCCGTGATCACATCCCCGGGAAGCCGGCAGAGTTGCCCAACGGAGACATCTAAACCTGTTTAGATCAATATCAAGTCGAAGGGGCTGCAGATCGTGCAGCCTTTCCTCCGGCAGCCCCCGCCCCACGCCCCGCGTGGCTGGCCCGGGTCGAGGCGCGGGGGGACCCCGGGGAGCGGAGTCCGCACCCGGGGCCCTTCGTGACTCTCCCGAGCTGCTCGTGCATATTTTACAGCCCAAATCAGCCAATCCCTCTCGATCAGCGCGATGCCTCGGATTTAAAACTCCCTCGCCCCACTCCCTGCCGCGCCAGAAGGTGCCGTGGGACGCCCGTCCCCCCGCGGGGACACGCGTGTCGCCCGGGCAGAGAGACGAGCGGCCCCGCCGGTCGCTCCCGCGGGCGTGGGAAGCGGCAGCTCGACGGGAATGAAACCTCCATTTCTCTCAGGTTTGGTCACCTGGTCTAGGCTCTCCTGAGCTCCGATATTTTAAATAAATATAAAGAATCTCTTGCTCTCCTCAGCTCTATTCGCCTTCATGATGGAGTGGAACCATCAGATTTTCATCAAAGTTCTATTAAGTGAAACATAGGTTGCAGGGCACCCTCTGATTGAAACAGTTTAAATTTTAATTGTGTTTTTAATTTGACATATAGTTGCAGAAAGGAATGACACTACAACGCCAAGGGGCGGTCGATTTTCTTAATTTCTCCCAGAGGAATTGATGAGTCTATCAGGCCACTAGATTGGAAACACATTAAAGCTCTCTGGTTAGGTTGTTAATTGGAACTTGATGGATAGGGGGCCTTGGATAGGCTATGCTGATCCAATCTTCATGACTTTCTGTTTTCCAATAAATTACACGATTCATTTTCCAGCCACAGATTACATAAATTGTACACCTCTAGGGCTCTCTTTTTCAAATAGGGAGCCCTTTTCCCCAAAAGCCTATTGCGAGATGTCATTTGCACCAAAAAACGAGCAGCAGAGGCTCTTGAATGAAAATCGAAACATAATCAACGTTTATACTTAGAAAATTTATTGAGATCATTTTCTCTGGTATTTCCTTATTTTAAAGTTTGGACGCGCCATATATCATAATCCACACGTGTAAAGGGGACTGTGTTTAATATTTATCGAAGCTTGATTCCAAGATCAAACTTGTTTATGACTTCATCTGTCATTTCAGAGGGAACCTTCTCCCGATATTACGGCCGCTCAACAAGCCTATTTTCCGAGTGCTGCAAAAGCAGCGGAGATCAATTTTTATTAGGCTCCCTTTGAAAGCTTGCTCAGGGCCACTTTAATATCGAGCATTGTAATAATCTGGAGATCTAAACTTTAAGCGTTCGCTCTGTCTTTCAAAGTTTATCTTTGCCGCGGCGTTTGATCATCTGTGCCCCGACGGGACGGGCTGCGGGGCGGGGGTGGAGGGAGCCAGCCGCGGGTTGCCCCCACGCAAAACTCTTCCCGTGGCCGACAGCCCTGATGAATATTTGATCAGATGGTAATGAGAGCGCGGTTGGGCCGCTCCGACCCGCCGTTCCTCCCCCACCCGAGACCGGCGGTGAGCATCCCGCGCAATCCGCCTTGGCTTCCCTCCCTCCTGAGCGGAGAGGTCGTTTCCCAAGTTTCGCCAGAAATACTCATTTCAGGGAAATCTGTTCGTTTTCTCACTCTGGCCTGGCAGCAGTGCTTGTGCATCCCGGCCCCCCCAGAGTCCATGTCCCAAATCCCTGGATTATCCCCTTGGCCCACCCGGGCGGCTCCCACGGGCAGGACCTTCTCCTTGGGGAAGGAGCTGATGGCTTCGAGGGAAAGGAGCTGCTGTGGGCGGCAGCTGGAGGCCAGTGGTGCTGCGGTGTCACGTCGAGGGGCTGTTGGGGGAGCGGGTCTGCCTCTCTGTCGCCTTCCCTCCCTGCTCCGGGTCTATCCCCACGAAGTATCCGAGGGCTGGCAGCCCCCCGGGGGCTCTCCCCAGGTCGGGCAGGTCCCCTCGACGTCTCTTGCCCGGAGCCCCCTCGCCCCGCTCGCCGCCCGCGGGAGGGGTGCTGGGTCTGGGTGCGGGGCCAGCCGGGGCGGCAGAGCGGGATGAAGGACGATTTCTTAAATTGTATTTCAGTGCGGGGTCTTTCCGGGTTAATGAGCTGACATCATGATTAAAGCTGACCATTTGTAATGTGTCGCGACCCTGTTGAAAAGCACTGAAAAGGTTAATGTGGTAAAACAGGACAGCACCTGCCCCTCAGAGGGAGAGGAGGAGCTGGAACACTTTTCCTAATCAATTAGTCCATTAATGAGTCTATCAAGTAGTTAAGTAGTTAAAGATTATGCCGCTGGTCTGGGTAACAGTCGTCATCTCGCTATACCTAATTATATTATAAGTACTTTATTCAATATACCAGACATAATATGGTGACTCGGAGTTAATGAAAATGTCATTTTAAAACGTCTTGACATTTGTCTCTATTGATTTGTATATTTCCATCTCATTCTTTGCTTTCCCCGATTTGATTTGATTTTTTTTTTTTTGAGGGGGGTTTGCTTCTGGAGAGAGTGAACGACCACACTGGGGAGGGGGAGGAATCAACAGCTGGGGCCGGCAAAGACCCCCGCCCCACATCGCTCGGGCAACCGGGGGTTAAAAACCCGGTGCCACGGCCCCTGCCAAGGCCAAGGATATTGCACCTGGACACGGATGCAATAAAAACCACCCGGATTTCCGAGCCGGAGCAGCGCTTCCCACTCTCTCCCCTCCGTGGGGTTCCTCCTCGGCCGTACTGGGGGCTGCAGCAGCCCAGATGGGGACGGCTGAGGGCTCGGGGACAGCTCTCACTCACGGACACGGGTGTCCACAGGGAAAGGAGGGCCCAGAGAAGGGGTTTATCCCTTTGGAGTCGCGGCAGCGGGGAAATGGAGGCGGAGCGGGCGGGAGGCTCTGCCCTGGGGCAGGGGGAGTGTGGAGTCGGCACCGCGGGGCACCTGGTGGGTGACCGGGCTGTGCCTTCCACACTGGCCCTTTACCGGGGATCCTTACTGCGGCTTCCCGGGGCGGGAAGCAGGCACCGATCTCATGCCGGGGACAGGGAGGCCCCAGCTCCCCCTTCCAGGCAGCCGTCGGGGCTCGACCTCCGCCTGGCACCTCCGGGGAAAAGGGGTTCCAGGCTCTAAAAAACCACGGGCTTGAGGAATCCCTCGGGCTCCCAGCTGCGGCTCCGTGCGTTCCCGGGAAGGTGGAGGACCCCTGCGGGGTCCTTGCCCTCGGCCCCTTGGGGACAGGTGCGACAGAGAGGATGCCACCCACAGGGTTCCTCTTCCAAGAGCCAGGAGCGGCGGGGGAAGAGCTGCCGTCACTGTAATTTATCCGCCCCCCCGACTCCTAGCAAAGTTTATTTGGAAATGAAGCGGGACGCCCCCTCCCTCCCTGCCCCCCACGGCTCCCAGACCGCGGGATGAAAACGCAGGAGGCATTTCTTGGGACATTTGTTCCCGGCTGCAGCGCAAACCTCAGGCTCTGGAAGGTTTCCCAGCGCTGCCGAGCAGGAAACACACCGTGACAGGTTTTTTTTTTCCCTCCTCTAATGAGGAGAAGGGTAAAGATGCCCGGATATGCACAAGGTGTTTATCCCAACGCCCCCCGCCCCCGGGGAGGCATAAGCCATTCAGCCCACGTCCCTCTCGCCCACTCGGGGTGGAGGGATGGCGGGTGCCCAGCAGTCCTCCCCCGGGGGCGCAGGGTCAGTGTAGCCCCCGGGGACCGCGGTGAGGGCCCCGTAGGGGTTCCCCCCGGCCTCGGTGCCTCCCCCAGGCCCCATCATTCCCGTACCCCGCGGGTTTCCAAACTTTCCGTGTCCGCCGCCGCCGTGATTGGCGCGGCGGAGGCCACCTCCATGCAAATGAAGCCCCGCCGCCCGGCGCCCGCAGATCAATAGGGACGCGGGGGAAGGAGCATGCATTCCGCCTGGGCCGGCGCGGGGACAGCCGCCCGCCGCACGCCCCGAGCGCCCCCCGCAACCAGCCCCCCGACGGCTCCCCGCGGGCTGCCGGGGCACCCGCGCCCCCTCTAAAGCGAGAGCTTCCCTCCTCTGCTTTCTTATGAACCCAGGATGAGCAGCAAAGAAGACCCGAGCAAGTGCTGTCCGGCGGCTGCTCCCATCTCCAGTTTCACCATCCAGTCCATCCTGGGCAGCGGCAGCGCCGAGCCCCCCCGGGAAGGTGGCGGCAGGGCTCCCGCCTGGCCCGCCCGCGCCAGGACCCTCTCCCTCTCCTCGGAGGACGAAGAGCCGGAGGAGAGCTGGAAGCACCGCGGCTGCTTCTGCCCCGAGGCTCAGGGCCCCGCCGAGGCGTGCCACAAGCACCAGCCCCTCAGCTTCACCTGTCTCGGTGAGTACCGGCGCGGGACCGGACGGGGCGGACGGGAAGGGCCGCGGAGGGCTCGGCCCCGGCCCGGCCCCCGCGGGAAGTGGGAGGGGGGCACATGTCGCATCCTCTCTGCTTTCGGGGCACAGAGGATTTGGGCAGTCCCTGGGTGATGCGGGGAGGAAGGAGCTCCAGGAAAAATAGAGTGGCTTTTTTTTTTCTTTGCCACCACACCCTGGGTTGATTTCCCCGAGGGATACGGTGCGGTGGATAACGCTCGTTTTCTTAGATTCTGGTTATTTACAGCACTCGGGCAAAGGGAAGAAGGATGTTTAATTTTTTTTACCGTTAATTCTGAATAAACGGTGTGTGAAATTCGATGCTGTAAAGTAAAATCAACCGGCTCGTGTCGGATAGGAAGGCTGGCACTCAGCTGCTTTCACTGAGGCACGCGCACCCACCTGTCCATCCATCCATCCATCCATCCATCCATCCATCCATCCATCCATCCATCCATGTGCGTGATGGAGGGACAGGGATAGCCCAGAAGGGAATGGCTTCTCGCGGTGCCGGTTTTGTCTTCCACGAGGAACAGAGGCGGCGGGTGCCCGCCGAGGGTCTCGCTTCCCTTCTCCCCCGCTCCGGGGCGGGGGGCTCTCCCGTCGGGGGTCCCGGTGCTGCCCACCGTGCGACCCCCGTCCTGTCTCTCTGTTGCAGGGAGCGCCAAGGGGAGCGGAGCGGCGGCGGCGGCCAGCGCGGAGCGGGGACCCTTCCTCTCGCCCCCGCAGCAGGACTGTAAGGACGAGAAAGAGAAGCCGCTGGGACCCTCCTCGCCCTCCTGCGGGGACCGGCAGCGCGACGGCGGGGACCGGCAGGCCGGCGCCGCCAAGAAGAAGACGCGCACGGTGTTCAGCCGCAGCCAGGTCTACCAGCTGGAATCCACCTTCGACATGAAGCGCTACCTGAGCAGCTCGGAGCGGGCCTGCCTGGCCTCCAGCCTGCAGCTCACCGAGACCCAGGTGAAGACTTGGTTCCAGAACCGCAGGAACAAGTGGAAACGGCAGCTCTCGGCCGAGCTGGAGGCGGCCAACATGGCCCACGCCTCGGCGCAGACTCTGGTGGGGATGCCGCTGGTGTTCAGGGACAATTCCCTCCTGCGAGTGCCGGTGCCCCGGTCCATCGCCTTCCCTGCCCCTCTCTACTACCCCGGCAGCAACCTCTCGGCCTTACCGCTCTACAACCTCTACAACAAGATCGACTATTGAGCCTCCGCCCCGCCCGCCCCGTCGGGACCGGCACCAGGACCAGGAGCGGCACTGGAGCCGCTGCGAGGGCTCCGTGCGGGGTCTCGGGCCGCCCCCGCGGCGGGGACACAGGAACCGAACTGATGGGGAGGGACGGGCGAACCAGGAGCCCCTTCCTGCTATCCTGCCACTTGAAAAGAAAAAAAAAATTAATTAAAAAAAGCGTTATTTCAGATCTGTAAATATTTTTAAAGAAAGAAAGAAAGGAAACAACAAAAAAATATTAAACCTCGTTTTAAGCCTCGTTTGTAAATTTTTTGCCACCTCGGTCGCGTGTCCCCCCGAGGGGGGACCCCGGCACAAGGGTACGCCCGCAGCCGGGACGGGATGGATGCACGGGGAAAGAGAAAACGAGATTAAACGCAGAGGGTTTATTTTTATTTTCCTTTCCCTGCATTTTTGCTCTTTATCTCGTTTCCTACAGGGAATCCCAGGCCTGTCCCCTCTGCCCGTGACCTCTCGGTGCGCTGCTCTCAGCTGGGGATGAAGGGTATTCCCCGAAAAGTTTCGGTAACGGGGGCCGTGTTTGTGTGTCGCGGAGCGTTTTGGGCATCCACGACAGCTCCCCAGGTCGGAGGGGACGATCGGTCACTCACAGCCCAGTAAATCCCGCAGCAAAGCGGCGATCAAACCGCGGCCACCGGCTGCGGTACCGAGCGCGGGGAGTGTTACAGCAGCAGCGACCAGGGCAGCGAAAAAATGCCGAAAAAAGAAAAAGAAAAATATAAATAAAATATCCCGAGGGGTTAATAACCCTGTTTTCAGCGCGGGAAAAGAGAACGCGGTGTTCTCTAGCCACAGACCCCTTTGCCCGAGGGTACGGGCAGCCGGGGGGGGGGGGAAAGGAGTGACTCAATTTAGGTCTCTGTTTTAGGGGTAATAACTGGTATTTCGGGGTCGCGCGTAAACGCTGCCAAAGCCTCTCGCCAGCCGCTCTTTCCTGGCAGCACCAGCCCCGTGTGATTCCCGTTATCAGCCGGGATGGGACTGGGGACAAGGAACCGACTCCCTCCCACGCCCGGGCCGGTCTCATCCCCGCCGGACTACAACTCCCGGCGTGCCCCGCGGGGGGAGCGCGCGGCGCACGCCGGGCACGCGGCGTCACGCGCGTTCGAACCGGCCAATCGCGGGGGCGGGCGGCGGCGCGCGCGCGCGGCAGGCGGCGGCGGCGGCGGCGGCAGCGGAGGTGAGGCCGGGACCGGGATCGGGATCGGGATCGGGATCGGGATCGGGATCGGGATCGGGATCGGGATCGGGATCGGGATCCAGAATCTGGACCGCGACCGGGATCCGGACCAGGACTGGGATCGGGATCCCGACGGGGACCCGGACCCTGGGGACGGCCTCACGCCCCCGGTGCGGCCTCGTCCCGTTCCCGTTCCCAGGCCCTTCCTTCACTCTCTTCCCTCGCTTCCGCAGCGTCTCCCGCATCCCGACGGGCTTCTCCCCGGCCGGATCGTGAGAGCGACCGACTCCCCGGCGCTGCCGTGACTCCCAGGGGTTTCTCCGGGCGCCGCTTGGAGCGGCGGGAGGAGCTCGGCCAACATGAAAACGGTACTTCTGAATTTAATGTTCTAAATGTGATAAAAGCGCGGGCTGGGCTCTCACCGAGGCGCTCTGCTTGGCTCGGGCAGCTCCGTGCTGCCGAGGGACAGAGCTGTGCCAAGGGGGGCTGTACAGGCACATGTTTCTTACCTGTTCGCTAAAAACTAGCTGAGTGTTTGTTTGTTTGTTTGTTTGTTTTAACCCAAACGTGACCCCTGTGTCTAAGTCAGAATCGCAGTTTCAGCCTATAATGCTTTATTTAAGAGTTATTTCTTATGTGCCTCAAAGTTTTACCAGCACTTTGTTGTTTGAGGTGGGCTTGACTCTGTGGTTTGGAAATCCTGGTTGTGAAGCAGCTGGTTTTGTGCAAATGCAGAGCTCTCTGTGTGTTTTATTTTTTCAGCATGTGTAAGAGGCGGGATATATTTAAATTCTGATATTATGTACATTGTTCTGGATTAAAAATACCTTTGGGAGATCCTTCCAGGTCTCTGATGTAACTAACTTTGCTTCCTGGGCTGATTAATGACTTGTACCAGGCCTCAGATGATACAACAACTTGTACCTCGAATCCTCCTGTTTGTTGTTTGAGTTTTCTGGCACAAGTAGACAAGGCAATTACCACATCCAGTCTAATTTTCCCAGCTGTTCTGAATTCCTCTAGATTTTGTGTTTCTGTACATCCATCTAAAGCGTTCACTGCTGCAGGTGCTGCTGAATTCCTTACAGCATTCCTATGGAAAGATGTGTGGATAAATCTCAAGTCTCCCTTCTTCCAAGTATTCCCAAAGCAGAGCTGAAAGAAGGGGTTCAGAAAGAAGCTTTTCTCTTATTAAAAGTGTGGGATTTTTGGGTTTTTTTTGAAGGATGTCTTGCAGAGCACCTGCCAAAGCTCCCACTCAGGAAGTCTCTCCAGTGTAAGAATGTGTGTTGCTCACTTTATTACACAACTTGATGATTGACAAGCACTGAACTGGAATCACTGTACCCTAAATTTGAACCTTGCCCTCGTTCATCTGCTCGTCCTCTCCCCATTTATTGTCAGAGGTGTAATCTTACCTCTGCACTTGCACATCCAGCTTCAGGAGTGACAGAAAATCTGAAATGATTTACTTCTCTGCCCCTCTAGCATAAGGGAAATGAGCTGTTAAGGTTTTGTGAAGCCTTAAAGAAAGTTTTGGTTGCTTTGTTGGTGTACGTGTCATGAACAATTTCTTTTAGAGCATTTGTAAGGTCTGAACTTTTCCAGCTGGAATTTGCAGTTCGTAGTCTCTGCTGTCCTTGGAATTTTTGTATGTGCAACAGAAGTCTGACGTGGGTGCTGCAGTTGCCTTCAGAGTCACTGATCTGTCACTGAATGGTTGATATTTTCTTTCTAGTCACATCACATTTACGTGTTCTCTCTACATCAGCACTCCACAAAACACCACTTCCCTTTCTTACCTTTGGATTCTAAAAGAGGGGGGGAAAATATTTTATAGCACTTGTGGAAACCTAAAGAATGGGAAGTTGCAGACAGCCCAAAACTATATAAAAGATGATCCAATTGCAATTCTTGGAAGTATATGGGATATCCTCTTGCCAAATGAGGAACAAATCAACACTTCTTGGAGTTTTCAAATGAAACTCCTTTCTGCTTATATGTGTTTTTTAAAGTAACTTCTTGATGCTCACAGTAACTTACAGATATTTAATTTAAAAGACACAGTCACACACAAAAGTAGAGTAAGGGAAATACATTTGTAAGTAACAATAGGTCAGCTTATAGATGATAATAATGCTGATAATGTATTTGTACTGTTTGTTTCATGTTATATTTGATATTTAAAAGCTCTGTAGGGGAAGGAATTTATTGAGGTTTTGGAAAGGGATCGGCATCTTGAATTTTAGAGTTTGTCAGAAATCTGGGTGTTCTGAACTTGTCGTGTGTCAAAGCCAGTAAACTTCTGAGGCCTCCTTTGGGCTGCTTTGCATGTGTCTCAGTTTATCTTGCTGACCTGCTGGGCCTGTGTTCCTGTAATCACTCCAGTTGTGTCTGTGCCTTTATTGTCTGCAGATGACGGGATCAAACGAGTTCAAGCTAAACCAAACTCCAGATGATGGTATTTCATCGGTGAAGTTCAGTCCAAATACATCTCAGTTTCTGCTGGTTTC
The DNA here is from genome assembly GCA_035583135.1 of Lophotriccus pileatus. Taxonomy (NCBI): domain Eukaryota; kingdom Metazoa; phylum Chordata; class Aves; order Passeriformes; family Tyrannidae; genus Lophotriccus; species Lophotriccus pileatus. The sequence goes on from JAWWES010000169.1 coordinate 32,332,740, forward strand.
CTCCTGGGACACGACTGTTCGGCTCTATGATGTCCCTGCCAACACCATGAGACTCAAATATCAGCATTCAGGAGCTGTCCTGGACTGTGCTTTTTATGTAAGTGTGGGAGGTTATTTTTAATTGTTATTTTACAGACATACAGTGCCCAAGGTATGAGAAATGGTCACTCCCTGAAATTAAAGGGGAGGAAAACGCTACCTGAAATGTAGGCTAAAAAATACGGTTCACTTCTGCCAATTAACTTCTTATTTAATGAACATCATTCCAGTCCTAAATGCAGGGATTGCCTGTGAAGTTGCAGGCACAAAACCAACTCACTCCTGGTACAAGTGGGAGGCAAAAGTAATTGAAGCTGGTTTGTGCTGTTTCTGGAATGGTGGATTGTGTGTGTTCCTCACAAAGAGTTGTACTGGGAGGATATAGCCAGAAATCCTTACCCACAGTAAGTGCCCAGAGCCAGTCAGTATTTTCTTTTTAACCTTCCCACACTGGGTTGTACTGAAAACATGGCATTGTTCCAAGTGAGACATTTATTAGCTCCTTGGTTTCTGTATTTTTTAATGCTCTGGGTTTGAAATGTGCTTCAGAATGGTTCAGTTAGTTGGTGCCACTTTTTTGTTTTGCCTTGTTTTGGTATAAGATATGAAGTAGAAGGTTTCAATTACCTTTTTATTTTTTTGCATTGCATTCTGACATGTCATTTAGGGATGTGATCTTGGTGTGTTACTTTAAGGATCAGTTTAAATTTTGGACTCTACTTATACTTTTTTTTACTGAATATTTTCCCACACTTACTGAAGATCAACACTCAGGTTCTCAAATGTTAAGAATAAATATTATGTGCTTACCTCTTACAGAAATGGAAATGATTTGTTAGAGCCTCTAATTGCCTTTTAGATTTTTTTTTTTTAGTTTTACTTATAAACTTAAAAAAATTGATGTAGCTTAAACATTAACATTTTGTAAAGCTTCTGTTGTCTGCCTGTTTAAATCTGGGCCAGATCTCAACCCTTGTGTCTCAATTCCCATCTTCCCAAAACTCTTGAAAGCGAGTTCTTTGCGTTGAACCTAGGAAATGAAATGTATGTAGCAGCCATGGAAAAATTAATGCAATGTCCTAAGGTGAAATTTTATGCTCTGTAGGATCCTACCCATGCCTGGAGTGGAGGGCTGGATCTGCAGCTGAAAATGCACGATTTAAACACGGACCAAGGTGAGCAGACTGAGTAATGAACGGTCTCACCAGCTGGGCTAAGCTTCAGGTTTATACATTTATATGAACAGAATATGTTTGAAGTTCTTTAGATGGGGGATATTTAAGTATCTGGAGAGTAACTACTGGCCTTAATAAGTACCAGCTAAAAGCATGGGAGAGTTTGGTAGGTGCTTGTTGTAGGATGCCTCGAATTGGATTTCTGATGATAATCCTGAATATCCAAGCCCCTATAGGCTGCAGTGTCTCAATTAGGGGGAATTAGCCAAGCTGACCTAAACCTGAGCATGTTATTTTTCAAAGGTTTGTGGTTTGGATGCATTTAGAATAATGATCTTTCATGGCAGAGGATATATAAAGCTTTTGCTTTGTCAAGCATGGCCTTGTACTACGTTTTTTCCTAACAAAACATAGCTTGAAAATAACAGTTCCAGTGCACTGTTGGTGCAAAACATGAGCTAGTTTGTCTCACTTTTTTTTGTGTGTGTGTGTTAAAGAGAAAAGCAAATCTCAGCCAAACAGTCACCAGAGCCAGCCAATAGCCAGGGCTTGACAAACAAGTGTGTGCAGTAAAGTTTAAATTTAACAATCCTGGTCTTTGCCAAACTTATGTTTCAAAGGGCTGAGCTATCCTTAAAGAGACTCCTGGCATAGAAATGCGCCCACGGAATGTCAGAAGATGTTTGTGCTGCAGTAGAGTCCTTTTTTATTCTGTGTTTCACACATTCTGAGTGTTTTGTAGGGCCAGTGAAGTTACAGTGTGTTGTATTTTCTTACAGAAAACCTTGTGGGTGCCCACGATGCTCCCATCAGGTGTGTTGAGTATTGCCCAGAGGTGAATGTCATGGTGACTGGAAGCTGGGATCAGACAGTTAAGCTGTGGGATCCCAGAACTCCTTGTAACGCAGGAACCTTCTCTCAACCTGAAAAGGTACATGCTGGCTGCTGTATTAAATAATGAATCCTGTGACTTGAAACGTTATCAGGACATTGAAGCTGGATAACATAACTTTGTGAAGTTATGTTTGAGGGTTCTTAAGCTGTGAAACTTGCACGTTAAAAGATTGGTATTCAGAATATATTGAGATTTTTAGGGGAAGGCTTTGACCAGATTCTTATAATTTAAAATGAATTTGAAAGAAATCGTTACAAAACCAGCAGCTTGGCTTAATTTTAATATTCACTATTGATTTCCTTAAATGTTAAGATTTTAGATATATCAGACCCTGGTCTGATTGTCTGGGAATTTGCACAGAGATACAGGAGGAGGCCATTTACGTTGCCTGAAATACTGATTTGGTTTTTCACTTGTGTTAAAAAATTGAAGTGAATTTCTGGTGATTTACCTGTGTTCTACTAAAGCCTAGTGAATTCTGATGTTGTTCCAATACCAAAATCCTCTGTGCTAATGGGAGACTTAGATAAGGTAAAATGTTACACCTTCAGCTTTTTCTAATGGTCATGTGGTGTGTTAATCTTTATTGTGCTCACTGAGAGAATTAAACAGCAATAATTTCTGTTTTTTTCAGAGGCTGCTAAACACAGGCTGGCTGGGGTAATTTTACATATGAATATTTTTTTTGCCTGTACCTTTTTAAAATTTCATTTAGCACTGTGACATCCTATTGTCAAGTCCTAATTATGAGCCATCATTACATTCCCTTTGCCCCTAAATAGCTCTTACTTTTGTTCCAGCATAGCTGAATCTACTTCTGGTGAGACCTTTGTTCAGAATAAAGTAATTGCATTATTTCTAGTTTTGATTTATAGATGTATGTAGCATGTAAAGAACTGTGATAAATTGCTGACAGAATATCATATAATGGACAGCCACAGTGAATCAAGCTGCTTATTGGTTCAGCAGGGTTCATTATGTCATTTTTTTAATGCTGCCTTTGATAAATGTGTACACCTACTCAACTGCATGACAACGGTTTCATTTGATTTATGGTTGTGTGGTGTAGAAAGAATACTCACAATACAGGTGTGACATCAGTTTGTGGAGAAGATTTAAGATATTTAATGTTTTTATGCCTTTGTTTCCCTACATGTATGCAAACACGTTTTATATAATGTTTCTTAAAATTTTTGGGTAAATTTTTATGTTAATAATGAAGAGATATTTGAAAAACTGTCTTGTTGAAGGGTGTAACTACTGTTGGCTCAAAGTTTCCTTACTCTTTTTAGGCATAATTGGGATCATCAGAAATTTTGGGCAACTCCTCTGTGAACATTTAAGACTTTTTTCATCCTAAGATCTCAGTCTTAAGAGGAGAGTTTAGCAATCACATTTTAGAGCAGGAATACCTGGTGAATAGATGAGGACTGGTTAAAGGGAGCTTTTTTTATCTATATGTGATATGTACACATCTGTCTGCTTAGGTTTTTTATTAGAAATCAGCTCTTTGAAAACACACTGTCTGTAGGAACGAAGGCCAAAGTTGTGTCTGATATTTCAGTGCAGTCTTACCAGAACCAACAGCTCTGCTGCAGAGAACCAGCAAGTGAAACGAGATGCTTGAGTGAAATGCTACAAGCACATGCCAGAAGTAAATTGATTCCTTCTGGCAGGATACCAGATCTCTTACACTTTTGATTCTTGATCTGAGGAATATACAATATCTGTTTCCTGTGTATTGATCTGCATTAGATCACGTTGGGAAAAGCTCATTCCTATAGTTTGCTCCTGTGAGCAGCTCAGTGACAGCTGTGGGTGCCTGGATTCCATCTTGCTTGTGTATCAGCAACTTGGAATTCATTTGATAACACAGTGCTTTTGACTAAACCTCTTTTCTTTTTCTTTTTTTAAAACGTATTGTCAGGTTAACTACATCTCAAGTAATAGTTGGAAACAACAATTCATCCACTGAATATTTTAATGAGAAATTTGATAAGCCAAAAGTAGAACCTCTGGACCAGTTTTTAGAGTAGAGCTGAAATTCCAAGCCATAGTCCTTTTCAATGTGTCAAGCATATTGCTTTCTTATATTTCACATGACTTTATTGAAGTATACAAAGGACTGTCTTTTTAATTATTTCTGGGCAGTTTCACTTTATTAACATGAAGCTCCACCTGAAGTATTCAGTTTAAAAAGAAAAACACATGGTGCCAGGTGGAGGAAAACAGAGAGGAAAATGTGTGCTGTGGAATTGTAGGGCTAACCTGCCAGATCCTGAATTCACAGTGGGAATGCAAACTGTGCATACCAAGCAGAGATGAGTTCCAATATCCATGCTCTTCCCTGTCTACTCCTTTGGGTTGGCTTTCCTATTGCCATTACATTCAATAAATTTAATACTTTAAGTAGCTGCACACCACTGCTGTTTATCCCAAATTTGAGCCCGGAATCAAAGCTGAAGGGAGTTCTCTGGCTAAAAACGTCATTGTAACATCACCTGCTCAGTTATTGCTTGTTGCTGGCAGTTTGTTTTGTCCAAACAGCACCGTGTATCCATGTTAATAAGCATTGACTCCTGCCAATGTTTTTCTGAAGGTGTACACGCTGTCTGTGTCCGGGGACAGGCTGATCGTGGGCACGGCGGGCCGGAGGGTGCTGGTGTGGGATTTGCGGAACATGGGATACGTTCAGCAGCGCAGGGAATCCAGCCTCAAATACCAGACCCGCTGCATCAGGGCGTTCCCCAACAAACAGGTATGGCAGCTGTGGCAGGAACTGAATTCCTGCTGAGTGTTCTTTAGGGAAATGGTTTATTTTTCAAGTATTCTGCATCTTTCATTTAAAAAAAAAAAAAAAAACCCATGGATTTTCAAAGTTTTGTAATCGAACAGGGAGAGGGGAGGCTTCTTGTTGCAGGTTAATTCTTTTTCGTAGCACAGCTTAGGAGTATTTGCCACCAACTTACCAGTTTTGTCTCCTTTTTAAAAAATATGTTTAATGAATCACACTGCTGTCAAGTAATTAAAAACCAAAACACACAGACACCCCTGTGGAGAGAGAAAGCCCAAATTGGTGGCTCCTCAGCAGCCTTTTCACTTTGTAGACCTGGTTCTTCAACAGGGGCAGGATTAAAACTACGTGAATGTCGTTTATATCTTTTTCTTTCTTTTTTATCTCTTAGTCTGTGGCATGTACTCGAGAACCCCTGCTCCATTATCCAGGGGAATTGTACAATTTAGATGATCACACAGCTGTTCTGTGGAACTTAACGTGGTGTGTCTGTGGTATTTCATTGTGAAGTAAAGCAAGAAGATTGGCTTTTTCTGCCAAACTCATTTGGAAGGGAATTTTCCCCGTGCACAAAGTGATAGTACAGGAATTGCAAGACCTAGTTACTTGTTCTTGAACTGGCATGAATGCTTTGTCCATTTTCAGTTCTAGTTATAGTAAAACAAGCTGATCTTCCAGATTGTATTGTATTATGGATTTTAAAGAACCTTGCTATAGCTAGGTATTGTTGCAGTCCTATTTCTGAAAAGATCTATTATGGATTTAACTCAGAAGTGATAATAAAAGCATCTCAGGTTGCTCTAAGCCAGGACTGTAATTAACTGGGTAAGTGAACACAACTTGTAATCAAATTTCACTGAAAATACTATTTCATCTTGAGTGTTTAGTTGTTAGTTTAAAGCTCTGAACTAATTTTAATATAATTCTGCAACTGAATAGTCCTGTGAATATCTCTCATATTTCAGATATTTAGGCCCCGGGGGTAGGTGAGCAAATACAAGGGGTTCTTAACTCTTAACACTTTTTTCCCCAAGCACAAGCTTGTGTTTGGACCTGCAGAGGTGATTACAAGTCTCACTGTCAGCTTAAAACGGTGTTGCAATGAGAATCTCTCTCTGGACGTTTTTGTCCGCCTTACCACTCTCTTAGAATTTAGAGGGGTATGAGATAAAATTGTATTTCAGTCTTTTTTCCAGTTGAAAACTTCTAAAAGTGTGTCTCCCTTTTTTTTATTTGTGGTTTTTTTTTTTGGGTAGGGTTATGTTTTAAGTTCTATTGAAGGTCGTGTCGCCGTGGAATATTTGGATCCAAGTCCAGAAATCCAGAAGAAGAAATATGCCTTCAAATGTCACCGCTTGAAGGAGAACAACATTGAGCAGATTTACCCAGTTAATGCCATTTCTTTCCACAATGTCCACAACACCTTTGCTACAGGTAGAGCAGATACTCAATTTTTTGTAAAATCTTGCAGCAGTTCCTTTAGTTTTGATGTAAACAGGTCAGCCTTCACTTCATATGCCCTGACCTTTTAAGCATTTGAATTGTGTTTCTTGGTATCTTTTTGAGCCTTTAAATTGTGTTTCATGGTGTCTTTTTGAGCCTTTAAATAGTGTTTCGTAGTATGAGCAGGGTTTTAAAATTATTTGATGCAGTGAGATTTAATTGCTTTAACGGGGATTTTGGGATATGCTCATTGTGCTCTTTATTGAATGAATCAACCCTGTTTTTTTACTGACATAGTAATTATGAGTAGTTCTCCCTTTTCCTTTGTTTTCTGTGCTGTACCTCTTCAGGTTTTTTTTCCCTCCCAGTTGTAATTTATATGTGTTTTTTTTTAAAACCTGGCTTTCAGGAGGTTCCGATGGCTTTGTGAATATTTGGGATCCCTTCAATAAGAAGAGGCTGTGCCAGTTCCATCGGTATCCTACCAGCATTGCATCCCTGGCCTTCAGCAACGATGGGACTACCCTGGCCATAGCTTCTTCCTACATGTACGAGATGGATGACATCGAGCACCCCGAAGATGGGATCTATATTCGCCAAGTGACAGACGCAGAAACAAAACCCAAGTGAGTGTGCTCCGTCCGCCTGGACTCGAGGCTTTCTGAGCATTCAGCCCAAGATTTATTAATTTTCTTAAATTCATGAATAGCATTATTGATGGCAGCAGATAGTGCAGCTTGACAGTAGGGCTGGGTTTGATTTTATCTCGTTCGCCCAAGCTTTCAATATCCGTAGGTTGATAGACGTCTGATGGATAAAATTGTGCCTGGTTGTTTAGTAGGAGAAGGATGTCAAACCCTTATCCTCTTTCAATAGGGGCTATTATATGAAGCTGTGGAGTTATTGCAAGCTCATTGCTTCAGGAATTAAGTGAAGAATTCAAGAATAATTTATTTGAGTAAACGTTGCTGTGTTTGGATGTTTAAAACTTGGGATTAATGAAATCTTTCACACTGAGCATGCACTCAGCTGTCACAGCGAGCAGGGAATTCAGATGCTGTTCTGGGAAGGTTGTGTAAAACCAAGAGAAGGCTCTCTCAGTTCCTGTATATTGGAGTTTGCTGCAGCCCTCTGATAACACACTTCTCTGTCATTATTGCTGTCTAAACGGGGCAAACTGATTGATGGAGCTAAAGGATTCCTGTTAAACCTGCTTTGGCATGAATGTTACACAGAAAAATTGCCATCACAGGGCACAGTTGTGCTGCTCTTAATGGTGCCAGCACAGGAGCAGTTTGCTTTATTTTCAAATTCCTGTGGTTTATCCCTGTTAGTTTTTTTTTTTTTCTCTTGTGGTACTCAAACTGTCTTACACCTTATCAGGTTGTCTCAGTTACTTAAAGTAGCTGTGCAAATAGACACACATAAATTATCAAAGTTCTTGAGTTTAAAACCTCAAGACCTTTCCCCTCACGCCCTCCAGTGACTTGTCTGTTGCTTTGGAGCAGCCATTTTATACCTGTGGAAATGATGTGTTTAATGGTCTGTAACTCCCACGTCTCTCACTTGGAGATATTTGTTTTTAAAATAATTTGGATACTCATGTTAAAGTCAAGCCAGAACTATTTTGGTATTTATTTCCTCGAGTGAAAAAAAATCCAAATACCATAATTCAAATTTGGTTTTAAAATCAGGTTGTACTTGTTTACATACATTTATTTTTTTTTAATTTAATGCAGTAAAAGAATACTTGCTGCTATTGGTTTTGGAAGAGCAAGAGCTGCTGCCAGTTGTTTTTTTACAGTGCTAGTAGTGGTTGCTAATTCTGTAGATGCTTCGTTCTGCCTTATGAGGAGGTTAATCTACAATTAAACAATATTTCCTCTTGGCCCTCCATTATTTTCTGAAACAGATGGTTCATCATTTCCTGGGCTGTTAAACACAGCAAGGTTAAGGTTAGACTCTTGGGAATCAGCTAGTTTTGAATCTTATTAGGCTGTAGAAGGAAAACTAATAAGAATACTGCTTAATATCATTTTGTGACTGTAAACAATTATTTATTAGCAAACAATTGATCCCAGAAGGGCAAATTGTTTGAGTCAGTAATGAGCTGAGAAAAGACAGAGCATATCTGTGTATTTGGAAAATAATTGTAACGTAATTGCAATGCATTTAGACAGGCATCTTTTTGGACCTGTTTCTATCTTTAAATGAATTTCTGAAAACATTAACGAGGTTTAGATGCTTTTCTGACATTTACAAGTTGCTTGTGCCAACCTTAGGGCACTAAGAAGGATGGGTATAGTTTAGTGTTACAGCAGAGTGAGTCATCGGTGATTTATTCTAAAAATAAGTTATTTAGGACAGAAGACTAATTGTTGTTTCATAGTGATCTTTTTGCATATTAATTTGAGTCACTTCACGTTTCTGCACAATGCATTCTTAAATGCATCAAGATGGTGCCATGTTACAGAAAGATTTGGCAAGAGCAGCTTTTTGATCATTAAATTATTATATATTTATCTGGATACAAGTGAGAGCTGTATTTCTACAAGTTTCTGCTTTTAAAGGATGCTGAATATTCTACCTGCTTATGATTCCTCTAAATATTGCTTCCTAAAATAGAGTTTATTTATTCCAGGTCTACTTAGACTCCTGGTGCTACTTCTCTTCAGAGATGCCCACCTGCTCCTAACAAGGCTAAACTAAAACAGCAGAAGTGAGGAGAACAATCTTTGTACTCATGTTGTTTTTTAACTAAGAAATATTTGTGTGTTTACTGTAGTTTGTCTTAATCTGTCATTACTTGCCTGCTTATAATGTTAGTGAAGCTGTTTTCTTTATCTGCTGTCTGGAGCTGAATTAGTTCAGTCCTGTAGGCAACCTTTATAAAAACTTACCACTTTTTGTAGTATCTGATTAAGAAAACTTTCACTGCTTTGATATTTGTTCAATAAATATCCATAGGTTTTGGAAAACAAATACTTTGTGTAACAGTGATTGTGGAACAAATTGACATCAAACCCTCAAATGTCTTGTTTGCATTATTGATAAGAAGTCTAATCTGTAATCAAATTTTGTATCAGCCTCTTGAGGATGTTGGAGTAGGGGATGGGTGTGAGAAGATGCTTGAACTTGGACAAATTAAACATTTCTTAGGAAAGGAACATTAGGAAAACAGCACAGACACTGTGTGTTGTGGTTTTTTTCTGGACAGGAATGCAGATCTGATCAAAGAGACTAAACCTGCAAGTCTGATAAATATATTCAATGTTGCACATTGCTTACTGGAAATTCTTTCTGATTGGTATCACCACTTCTTCCCTTCCATCAGTGCCTGTGCAGCCAGTGGGAGTATTTTATTACCTCTAAGAAAACAAACTTGCTGACAACAGGAATAGTAACCAGTCGTTCCAGAGAAGGTGGTGATGGAGGGGAAACAGCTCTGTGTGTGCAGAAATCCAACAAACTTGAGCTGCTACCTGGCAGACTTGGTAAATGAGTTGTATGTGGAATACTTTGTCATGAGCTGGATGTGCTTTCTTTGATAATATAAACTGGTTTTGATAGGTTTGGAAAAAATAAAGATCTTCCTGAGTTAAATATGAATAATGCCCCCACCACAGTGCCATCCAGCCTCTGTTGTGGTGGTTGTGCACCATCCCTGTTCCTTGCACTTCTAACTGGCTTTTTTTGCGTTGAGGCTACATGGCTGATGTTGGGCAGAGGTTGAATTTTAGGTCAGCTTAGGAAGTGATTACATTTTGGTGTTTGGGTTTTTTAATATATTTTGAGGACTGCATTGATAAAGAGGGTCTGGGGTCTACCATGGGACCTCTCTGTGAGAGTGACTAGCAAAGCAATAATAAGCTAAATCCCTATTTTGGGGATAACTGTAGGCTGAAACAGCAGACTGTGTTAAAGAACACTGTCAACTGTTCCAGGATCCCATACCACAACGTGTGTGTGTGCAGGTATAGATGCATTTATATCTTGTTTCTCCATCTCTGCTTAAAGTGTATAATAAAAAAATATGGGATTGAACCCATAAATAAATTGTTGTTACCTGAAAGCACCACACGACCTTGCTTGTGGAAAAAACCAGACCTGAAGTGAGGATTTGTCCAAATAAAAAATATGTGAGGTCAGAATTAGGGTGAGACTAATGAAAAGATGGCTTAGTGATGGTGTGGAGAAGGCAATGTGAAATGGGGAAAGGATAGAGTGGGGAGTTACAGGGGTAGAGGTGTGGGGAACAAAGTGAAATAAGAGCTAGAGAACGTAGGGGAAACAGAGATTTAGAGGAATTCCAAATAGTTTGGTTAACAGAGTAAACATAATATAACCTGGAAATGATGCCACCTATGCAAATTTAACTGGTAAGGGCTGGGGGAAAAAACCTGTTAATGCTTGATGTGCTGAGATCTGCATGTTTCAGTGGACAAAGGTAGCCCAAGATAATGTGGAGGGAATGGATTGGATTGAATAGTTCTATTTTGGCTCAAAAAATATAGGAAAATTCCTTGTGGTGTGTTGGTGTTTTATGTAAATGCTTGGAGCAACAAGAGTCTGTTGAAAGCAGTGAGGCAACCAGACAGAGAAAATGAATGTTGGTCAGGGCTGTGTCCATGTGTTGGGCACGAATATCACAATGTGCACTCGAAATACAGAGATTTCTTTTACAAGATTAGTCTGCCTTTTATTAGCACTCTTCTAGAAATGCAGGTCAAGGCAGAGGTTCATAAGCTGCAGAAATCACGAAACAAGCCTTTTCTGACCTGTATAACAAGCAGCTGAACAAAGGATGTACTGACTCTTGATAGAGGAATTGAGATCTAAAAAAGCTCCTTAAGTCCCTGCTTTTTGGCTGGTGTTGAGGGCTGTGGAGAAAACATGGAGCCCCAGCCATCACTGTAATGGAGTCATCAATCACCACTGACTGCTTGCAGGGACGAATATCACGGCTTGTCTCTCACAAGAGCCTCGTAACACGGTGGATTTGAAGCCAAGTGGCATCTGTGCCCTGAGTGTCACAAAAGCAGGCTGGGAAGTACTTCTTCCTGTTGGCCAGTACTTCAGGATAATCAGTGTGTGGGTACTACACGCAGCTCTGGAGCTCTGCTGCATCTCAGGTGTGATGTTTTGTGCTGCTGCAATTATAATGAATATATATATATATATTAAAAAAAAGTGTTTTCTGTGTGGGTGTTTTCCCAAGCAAAGCCAGTCCCTGCTCTGAGCTCAAGGCTCTGACCCCCTACAAAGTCTGGAGTGATGCGGTTGAGAGTGGCTCTGCAAAGCTGTGTGGGTACTGCCAGCTCCATCCTCCTTAGCTGTCTCACACTTTTTGCAAGTGTCCAGTGGTTTTTACTGCCTTGAAGATGAATGATTTTCTGTTGTTGGAGTCACACAGCCTCTTAAGTTCAGCAGTGATTCCACTGGTGTGTGTTAAGATGGGTGCCCAAAAGCTGGGTGTCTCTCCTGTTGGATACTCTTGCAAATTTGGCCTAAATGGCACATCCTCCATCAGGGAATGGTGTCAGTGGTCTGGAGCAGGACCCATTTCTTTGGAATAGCAAACACCCATTCTGGTGGTTACACCATTAGTGCAATCACAACCACAACACTAGTCATTCTTCAGTCAATATGCAGCTGATACAACTTCTGCCCTCCCAGCAATGCGACATTTGCTCTGAAACTTGTCTGGATTATCTGTTTAAAATTCACTTGGGCACATAGAATTCAGCAATGAAAAGTCAAACACAGGACTTGCCCAGATATTCCTGTAACTGACAGCTGAAGGCACTCCCTGGGAAATGTGTCTGTTCTCCTCAGGCTGTATGTGCAGCAATTTTTCCCTGCATCAGGCTGTGTCCTATGGTGTGTAAAGCCCATGTGAATGTGCTAACACATGATAGCAACATGGGGGTTGGGGTAATAGGTCTTCAGAGTCTCCTGTGATTACCTGCAAAGTGGAAGGGAATAAACTGTTCTCCATGTCCACTGGGACGAGGCATAATGAGCTGAAATTGCAGCAGAGATTAGTGTGGGCATTAGGAAAAACTTTCTAAGTGTAAGGATGGTTAAGCCCAGGGATAAATGGCCTGAGGAAGCTGCAGCATCTCCATCTGTGGAATTTCTCAAGCACAGGTTAGACCAGCATTTGCCAGGAATGGTGGGGATTTAACTGGTTCCATCTTTGGGCGGGAAAGATAAGGCAGAATTGATTGTACTTGTGGTTGTTACACTGCTAAACTCGGCTCTGATCAGTTGTTCACCTGGCATTGCTCCTGTTCCAGCACACTAATATTGGTAACCAAGGCAGGGATTCTTGTTTATTTAACAAGTTAAATTCTTAGGCTTTTAATTTCCCCGTGGCCCACACCACCATTAACACAAACTTGTTTCAGCCCATAATTTTCAGCTTCCCATGTCAGTGGGACCTGCCCCAGCAGAGCTGGCAGCAGGGCAGCAGCACCTGGGAGAAAACTGCAGACCTTATGGCACCTTCCAGTACCCAAAAGGGGCTGCAGGAAGGCTGGAGAGGGACTTTGGACAAGGGCATGCTGGAGAGGGACTTTGGACAAGGGCATGGAGTGACAGGAGAAGGGGGATGGATGGGGTTAGATGGGATATTGGGAAGGAATTCTTCCCAGAGAAGCTGTGTCTGCCCCACCCCTGGAAGTGTCCAAGGCCAGGTTGGATGGGGCTTGGAGCAACCTGGGCTAGTGGAAGGTGTCCCTG
>JAWWES010000169.1:32345929-32370241 GCA_035583135.1 Lophotriccus pileatus
GTGTCCAAGGCCAGGTTGGACGAGGCTTGGAGCAACCTGGGCTAGTGGAAGGTGTCCCTGCCCATGGCAGGGGGTGGGACTAGATGGGCTTTAATGTCCCTTCCAACCCAAACCATTCTGTGATTCTCTGATCATACTTCTTAAAAACAATGTATGTATGAATTTTGTAGGCATTTCTGAATTTAGGTTAATTCTGAGTTAGGGTTAATTTCTGAATGAAGGTTAACCAGGAGTACCTGACTTCTATTTGCCATATAAATACTTTGTTTACACCAGTCTTACAATAGCTGTAGTTTAAACTTGCACCCAGCTTCACCATCAGCAGCACTAAACAACTCATACCACCACAGCAGGTAGTTTTATGTTTTAATCCATTCCCACTTGCAGAAAACCACTATATTCTCCTTTGGGAAAAGCAGAGCAAGGTAGCATCAACTAAAAAACAAAGCCAAAGGTTTCCTGGTAATTAAACTAAGGCAGGGGTTGCCTTTCGCTGCTTGTGTTTGCTCATTGTCAGAAGTGATTCTGGCTGGAGAATTTGCTCCCTAAATAGGCAAGACAGACAAAGGTTGAGAGAGAAGAAATATTCTCATTCCACAGATGTCAACAAAGGCACAGAATAAGGAAGTGAATCTCCTTGTCACAGAGCAAAGGCAGGACTTGAACAGATGTCTTGATTCCTAGTGCACATAATTGGTTTAATTTTTTGCCTCTGCTGTGGGGAGTTATTTCAGTTAATCTTCTTGATTCCTGGGATGTGATTTTTTGGTCAAATCGAACAGACAGTGCTTCCCTGTCAAGGTAAATGAGACCAAAGAGGTAAAAAAGAGTTAAGTAGCTTCTTAAATGCAAATTTTTCTCACACAATGACACAGTATATTGTGTGGATATTTAGTACTGCTACGTAGCAAGAGAGATTCCAATAGAACACATTTATTTACTGCTTTAGGGAGGGATAGAGGTGACAGCAGACAAAAGAGTGGAGACATCAGGTTTTAATGGTGTCACTGGTTTTAATGGTGATACTTCTCTACCATCCTCTGCCATCCATCGTTTAAAAGATGTCAACTGGTGGTGATAAACCAGTGTAAATATCCCTGAATTTGTAAATTCCATGTTTTCACAGCGTGACTTTGGCCGTTTCTCTTCCCCTATATTTTTAATGTCGGGATTTTTTGATTCTCCACACGAAGGCTTTATGTAGTGGCCTGCAAACACAGGGGCTCTGGAAGGTGATGCTGCCTGAGCAGTGAGAAGAGTGCCCTGTTTCAGTCAAGAGAACATCAATTTCTGCTAATGAGATTATGGAAGGGGACATCTAAAAAAAAAATACTTGTAGATAAACTTTTCAGATGAAACATCTGGCCTGTTGTGCAAAACCCCTCAATCCTATACCATAAATTAAGTGTGGTGTGATTATATCTGGGGAAATATATCTCTCTGTTCCTCCTTAAAATCTTTGGTTTTTAGATCACAGTGCTTGATGTGAAAAATAGAAGTGCTTAAATCCTTGATTTCCCCCCCCCCTTGGTTATAATGGAGTCACTGTTCTTTCCTTGTCATCTGCAGTCCTCAGATGCTTTTAATCAAATCATCAGGATTTAAATTATTAACCGTCTTTTTGGGATTACATTTTTTATCCCTAATTAACACGCAAAAGATATATATCATGAAATATGCAGCGAGTAATTGCCATTGAAGGGTACGAAAGATGGGCCCAACAGTTTTGTACATCCCAAATTTAATTAGCCAGATAATGGGGTTAGAAGTGAGATTTGTAAGGATGGGGTGGAGACAGAAATATTTATATATATATATATTTTGACAGAGATGGAAATCAACACAAAGGCTGCAAATTCTAATAAAGGTCGTATTTCTCTCCTGATCTCCATGTGTGTTGTCCTTCTTGTATTATTCTTGAGATTGCCCATGGAAAACTGAATTTATCTGCACAAGGAACAACTAATTCAATGAGCTGCAGAATTTTCTACATGGTTCGGTCTTTTGGTTGTTCTTTCTTGAGAAATCAAATTTTGGCTTAAACTCTTCCACCATCAGGAGGAAATTTTCCCAGGTAGATTTCCTGGACACGTTATTAAAGGCTGTCTCCTCTGCTTGGCTGCCTGCAGGAATTTGATAGCTCTGAGACCTCCTTCCCCTGTCAAACGCAGTTGTAATTGGTCTATCAGCTCCGAAGTTATTAGTGGGATGAGAGGAGAAGGGGATGGGCAGACAGGCACAGACAATTTCAGTGCACAAGTCTCATTTCCGTAGGGAATGGGAATAAAAAAAATCAATTAGGGTGAAAGACCCTCCAGTACCCTTCTTCAATTACTTGGGAAGAACAATCCTTTTGCTGATGAATCCACGATATGCAATATCCTGACCAGCCTGGATTAAACCTATTTGGGCATTTGTGGGTGTCCAAACACGGGGTAAAGCCCTGGCTTTCCCCTCAACCAGGTGAGTTTGTGGAGCCTTTGGCACTGTCAGGTTTCCCCTGCTGCAGGTTGCAGGGATGCTGGTTCACACATCTCATGTTGTTCCTTCACATGTTCCCACTCCTGCTTTTGTTTGATGACCTCACATGTTGCTTATTAACCAATTTCTTCTCTTCTCTTGCCAGGGGTTGTCTTATTTTTTTTTTTTAAATTCTGGAAAATTCACAGTTTTCCAACTAACTCTGCTTACCCTCCTCCCTCCCTGCCTAACTGGTGATTTTTTGTTTAAATATTTAACATTTCATTACAATCAGAAATAACCTAAATATAACTCCTAAGTGTCAGATGTGCTGAGACATTGAATTAACCCATCACCTTTTTTTTACAAGCCATTTCCTGGACTGTCTTCCAAATCACCATCAAAACCCCAAACTAAACCAAAAAAACCCCAAGCAAACAGCTGTTTGTTTTTGTTTTCTCAGTTCTGGTTGCAAACCAACCCTGTGTGAGCAGCCTGAAATGTTTATGATCTCAAAAGCAGCAAAAATCATCAATTTTCTGCCACCCTGCTCTACCCAGCGGAGGTGGCCGGATTCAGCACTTCGGGGCTGTAGTGCCCTTTTCCTCCTCTTATTTCAGAATTTGTTACACTAACAAATACTACAGCTTGCTCTGCTTATTGTAAAGTAAAAAAAAAAAACAACCCTTGTTTGCCTACAATCTCTACGGTGAGGGATTTTGTTCGTGTGGAGAGGAGGAAACGAAGGATGAAAATGTTAACGGAGGAAGCGCACGTGTTTCAGGTGGTGGATTTATGTATCCCCTCGTTCCTTGTTTTACTTCTCTGCATTTTTCATTTCTCAGGGGATGTTTTATTAAATTAAAAAAAAGAAAATTGAGGTGATGCTTCTCCTGTGCATCAACATGAAGACATTTTCGTGGGACTTTGTTATAACTAAATAACTTCGTGGAACCAGGATTCAAACCCCGACCGAAACCTTTTCAGCTCCAGGGAGTTGAATTTAATTTCAATTTAGTGCCTTGCTCTAAGGCTGAGAGACAATTCCTCTGGCTAAAATCAGTGAGAAAAACCTTGTTTCTCTTGGCACAGGATCAACCTCTGCATCAAAATGGTGGTAAATAGGTCTTTCCAGAGTTTATTTGTTACTGCAGCATCAGAGTCACCTTTGCAGACAGAGAAATATTTGTTTCAAATTATTAAACGCCTAAAATAGAGGCTGTGGTTTATGTTGTTTGCATGTAATGCATTATCATGGCCATTATTAATTCCCCCAGTAACTCTTTACCATTAGATAAAAATTGCATTGCAGGACAGTAAGTATCTACCAGCAGGAATGGTTATTTTTTTTCACCCCCAGCTTTTAATGCATCAGCCTTTCATCCCTTTATATAAGATTTACCTTTAACCCAGCATCTTTCACCTGTTAGCTATAATGTCTAATTATAAATGCATTGTAGTCTTGAGTAAGTTCAATTAAAAAGGGTAATTCGTTTCCCTACCTCTCTCCCATCCTCCCACCCAAGTCCTTAGGTTTAATTTTCATGATTATGTTAGATTATGAGTCATTTTAAATCATGGTATCCAGTAGAGACTACTCCTACTCTGCAGCTCTTTTCAACAGTTGTTTATGGTAGTTTCAGCCTCTTTCTGCCTCTCTGAGGCTCTTTATTTTTAAAGCAAGGCAGACAAGGCCTAAAATTATTCCATTAAAGAGGTGCAATTTTTGTAATGGGACTTAGAGTGCTCTGCAGAAGTGCAGGCAAGTTTCTTCAATATCCTGAGCATTATTCGCTCATTTAGTTAAATGATGTTTCTAATTCCCTGGTAATTACATGTAATGAGGCACTCTTTCTCTTCTTGATGAGACTTTAGCTTAATATGAGATGTCGTATTTTTTCTTTCTTTTTTTTTTTTTTTCTTTCCTATTTTTTTTTTTTTTTTAGGGATAATTACCCTTCCCAGGAAAAGCAGGGGGTTTGTTGTGCAGAATATATAGCAAATTATTTTATTTCCTGCCATCTTGACTGCCAGTAAATTATAAAATTAAGTTTCAGTGGAGCATTAGCACCATTTTGGAAAGGCTTGAGATTTTTTTTTTTTCTCTTCTTATTCATGTATTGATGTCCTTTGGGACTGTTGAGCTATTATTCATAGAATAGATGTTTTTCTGCCAATTCCTAGTATTAGATGGTATTGAAGCAGCAACACAGGTTTAATTTTTTTCCCTGGATAATATCCAACACAGAATGGTCTTGTTAGCTGCTTTTTATATCAGGTTATTATCTTTATAAAGTTTTAGTAACACTTCTCACCCTCTCTTGCTGACTAATTAAATTTGGTTTTATGTATGTTTTATTAAATGCTGGGGGGGGGGGCTTTTTTTTTTCAGTTCTGGGTGGCTGTTCTTTCTTAAATTTCTTACATCTGAATAGCATTTAGGGCATTGGAAGGAACGAAAAGATGTAGGTTATAGCATTTAACTTCAGTAAAAATGGAATCAACATTAATCTGAAGTACTCTTATTTCCTATATTTTGTCAGTGTCATTTCCTTGCTGTTATTCTGATGAGGTGATTCTTGGCTGCCTTATTTTTATTTTTTTTAATTTTTATTTGCTTTTACGTTCAAAATACTGTAAAAATTATGAATGGAATACCATCTGAGAATCAAACTGTATAAGGGCAATCTCTGCATTAGGACTTGAATTGCCATTTTAAAAGCCATTTGGTTGTCTAATTCCTATAGAAAATCCAGGGATGGATTTACCTCGCCTGCCTTTAGCTCTCTAAAAGCAAGGTTTTCAGTCTAAATGAGGAATGCACAGGGCTCCCCTGTATCCAGTTTTTGGGGTATTGTTAAATAACACCTGTTTGTGCAAGACACATCCACTCTGTGCCCTCACCTTGCAGGAGGAAGTAAAATCAAATCAAAATCCAGTTGTGTGGGGGAAAGCCTTATCGTCCAGCAGGGGTGGCTGGAGAGGGAACAGGAGAAAAGAAGGGGAAATTTATTATCAATGTCCTGTGGGACTTCTCATTTCTCTGTCTCTGTGGAAGAGACATTCTGGAATCAGCTGGGAAGTCTTGCCCTGCTCATCCTGGCAATGGCCTGAAGAGAAGGCCATGGAAGAAGCTTTGTTGAGAGGAAGGTGTCCATTTCAATATGTGAGTGTATGGCATTTATGTCCTTTTGAAGCCGACAAGACAGCCTGCATGCTTTAAAACATGTTAATTTAAGGGCTTTGTAGGGTCTGCATCTGAATCCATAGTGATCAAAGAATGAAACTGGTGGGCTCCTGTGGCAGCAGTGCACTTTTTCTGCCTCAGAAACCACGGTGCTGCAAAGTCCTGAATATAGAGGCACATCTTCATGATAAAACCAAGATTTTGAGAGGCTAAAGTGCAATCAGCGGTAGAAAATAAATGTCATAAATAACTTTTTGATCCCAAATACTGTGACCCCAATTCTGTAGAAAGAAGCTGGAAAAATATGACTGCATCTTACTCTTTATTTCATCTTAAGCAATTTGACATCAATCAAATGACTATAGAGGCAAAGGCATGAACGTTTATTTCCCAGCCCACAGGATTGCTGTCAAATTGCAATTTTCAAAATTGAAAGAGTTGTTAAGCTAGATTTTCCCCATTTTCTTCCTAGTTCTACCCCTCAAACTTTCAGAAATGTGCCTCTCAATTTTGCAGGGCACTCTCCTCCAATGTGCAGGGAAATTAAAGAAGCTCCTGAAAAAAATTCTTTGCCAGGCAGTGGTAAAAATCTCCTTTTCCCGTCTGCAAGTCAGTGTGTGATCCTGGAGGAGGAGCACGTCAAAGAACAGGGGATGGATGGAATCTGAGCATTAAGATCTTGCCCTGGTGAGGTTGACAGCTGGAAGGAACAAGCTTGGTACCCTCATGTCACATGATTTAAAGCTCTCTGGCTGCTCCAACTCAAAGCAAATACCCAGACCTGCCAAGAAGGGGAACCTGCAGCTTCACGGGTGTCTGCCTGGAGTAAAATCCTCTCCTCAATGTTACAGGAAGGTGGGACATGCATTCATGAAATGCTTTGGCAACAACAGAATTTGGGAAGCCACAAGAAAAGCCACAGAAACCCACTGAGGCAGCACCCAGCCAGAAGAATTTACACTCAAAGCAGATGATACCAGTGATGGTATCACTCTTGCCATCCAGTCTCAGAAGGAATGGTCTGAGAAAGTGCCTTCTCTTTTACTAATGCAACCCCCTCAACTACTGCAATAATTTGGGAGGTATCTAAATATGATCAGGGCTCTACTGTCTCCTGAAGTTTCTCTAAGTTTATGAAATCCAGAGCTCCTGGAGAGCCCTGAGCAGGTCAACACGTCCCTCCTCTTTAAAACCAGCTATAATGTTCTGCTCATGTCTCCCAGTTCCACTCTCGTAGTAACTTCAAAGCCTGCCTAATATATGCAATTTTCTCTTAAAACAACAACAACAGAAAGCTTCTAGTGGAGAGAGTGCCTGTCTGGGCTGTGCTGACCCATGTTTAGCTGTGAACTCTGCTGAAGGAATTCCAGCTTCTTTCTAAGAGGCTGCCCCAGCTGTTGGGGTGCAGAGTCCCCCAGCCTTGTCCTCATTCACCAGGTATGAAGCTCCTGATTTGCTATTTTTTCAAATACATTTTTTTCCTGAGGTACAACATTTGGATTTTCAATTTTCATCTCCATCTTAGTGTTCCTTTTTATTTTGCTCCAGGAACTTTTGCATCTGACGAAGGAAAAAAGTAAAAGAGGGTGGGGGAGGAGAATAGGAAACCCAGTCCTATTCCAGTTGCTCCTATTGTACATTTTACAGCACAATAAGAAAATACCACGTTGGGAGGCTTCAGTATGAAAACCTGGACAATTATGACAGTTTGTGGTTTGTTCCAGGGCTTAAATGTTGGCAAGTGTCGCCAAATTAAACTTGTGTTGCTTGCTAGTGTATAGGCATTCAGATATGTGTGTCAGGCAGTTTTGGACAGCACAGTGCTGGAGAATTATTCACTGCTCTGGAGTGCTGCTGTTTGAGAAGGGTCCACCCTCCAGGGCAGCAGGAGGAAGCAGCAGCACTGCTCCAGGGTGAGCCTGGGTTTGCTAAAGGCCTGTTGGTTGTCTGTGAGGCAGGAGAAAGGTGGGCTTGGCTGGTTTTTGCTCCTCTGCAGCACACGGTCCCACGGCCTCGGAGGCTGCCGGTCGCGGGAGCGTCATGGAAACCTGTCTATCAGAACTGGACTAACTCCAGCACTCCTTTCACGAGGGCTAATTGGGAGCCATCAGATTAAATTCCCTGTGACTTTATTAGAGTATCTCTAAGCCAAGGGCCTGTAGGCAAAAGCCCTGTTAGTGAACCAAGAAGTAGCATGTGTTGATGTTCCTGTCTCTCAGCCCCAGACACTGCCCGCATCCTGATGCTGATGTGGCTCTGTCAGAGGCACTCACACCACTGCAGGTTGGGATACTCAGTTCAGATTGTTACAAATGCCTTTATCCATTCCCATTGACATTTTAAACAAACGGTGATATATTTAGTACAATAATTACAGTTATTTGATTACCTTTCTTTTAGCCTGAAGTAGGAGGCAACTGACAGATGTGAATCCCTCCGAGACCAATACTCTGTAATAAACTAACATTATTTATTACAGGATGCATTTTATTAATAGGAATTGGCAGTAATTAATTCACTAAAGTTGATGTTACTAATAATTACATGTAATTCATGAAATATTTATGAAAGAAAACTGTGTATAAAAATGATGCAAAGGTCATTTAGCTAATTAGTTAATAAATGCCACCAACATCTCGAGAGTCTCTCTAATTCTGAATAGTTTCAGCTTTTTCTTAGTGGCGTAATTTTTGAAACATTTTTGTCTTCATGGGTAACATCCTGGCATGGAAGCCAATATTTCTGGTTATTGTTTTGAGCCAATGTATGTACTGTTTCCTTTGCTAATCCACTTTGTCCTCTTTCCTTGTTCAGAGTGAAAGATCCTAATTAGAGATAGCACTAGCTCAATCTAATTTGGGTTATCAGTGAGTTGCGGTGTCTCCCAGTTTAAGGATATATGAATATATCTCTGTCTTTTTAACTTGATTCCACTGACTTTCCATGGAATCAAATAACCATCATCCAAATTAATAGCTGACATCTGAACTGGAAAAATCTCAATGTCATTTCTGCTTGGGTTGAATTCGATGGCAAAAGAGCCCATTGACCTTGTGAGCTGCAGGATCAGACCCTGGGCTGCCCCATGGCCATACCTGGGACAGGGATATTGCCCTGGTTTGTGCCACAAGAAACACTGGTGATATTTGTAGAGGAAGGTGCAGAATAAGGTTCTCTTGTCAGTTAGGGCATCCTGTGTAACAGAGTTTCACCCTCTTTAGAATTAAATTACTTGTGTTTGATTGGTGCCAGTTTTTCCGACACACTCAGACATAGTTTGAAACACTGAGAGCCAGAGAATCCACCACATCTTTTTGTCACATGCTCCAGCAGCCAGGCAGGCTCACCCTTCAAACCTGGCTGGATCTGGCTTCAGTTTCTGGCTGCAAGTTTTTGTCAAACACAAATTATTAGGCTCAGCAAAGAGTTTGCCGTACAAAATTCCACGTTGCCTTCTGAAGAAAGGCAGACTTGGTGATCTAATAATGTTCTTGTCCACGAGCCTGTGAGAGCCACCTTTGCACTTCCCTCATTCTGGCACTGCTCTCTGCTCAGTCATAAAACAACCTTCAGCACTCTGCCTTTTGGCAGAGAAGGGAATTGCTGAAGGACTTGGGGGATGAGGAGGTGAAGCGAGTGCCGCGCTCGCGGCCTTAAATCCAGGAGTGAGGAGTGGTGACAAAGGGCTGATGTCACTTCAACACTCTGGGTGGGTTAAGTGGCTCTGGAGCGGCTCTGGGCAGGGAGATGGACACAGGGCTGCCCTAAATCAGGGAGGGGCTGGCCCATAGTCATACTCTTTCTTGAATAGCTGTTGCCTGTCTCAGTGTTGCTGCACTGACCAGAAACTCAGACAACTCTCCCTATGAGGTCCATAAAAGCAAACCTGTGTGTGGAACTGCAGTTCCCCTTGCTTTGTGACCAGGAGACTGCTGAGCAGTGAGGAAACTTTGGTCCTGAGAGCTTGTTTCTCAAGTTTGCCATTCACAACAACAAAATATGCCTTGGATCACCCTTTATTAAGAACTTGTCCCTGTGGGAGAGTGTGTATGGTAATGTCTTTCATGGTTGTCTATCCATTGATATTCCAAACATACATGGATCAAACTCATAACTGATGTCTATGATCTGCACACAAACTGAGTTATCGGTCTGTAACTGGTCTGAATCTGAGTGTCTCATGCCTTATTCAGTTTTGGTGAGCTAACTATAAAAGATAAATCTTTAAAAAACAATTCTACTGCATGGTAAGATCTTGTATAGAAATTTTTATTACATTAGACAATAAAGTGTATCTGGGTAGGCTGTGTCGTCTTGAATGGTGAATGAACATCAGCAGAAATTACTCTGGCTGATAAACATTTGTCTTTTACTTAATAGCTGTTATCCTTCTTAAGCACAAACTGTGCCCCATTAAATTTGAAGATGTTCAGCCTCAGCTGAACAGGCCAGCACAGATCTTTGCATTTTCTGCCAGTGGGGTTCTCTAGTGTTTAACTGCACAAGTCATTCATTTCTCTGCAAATACATTTCTATTTTTCATGAGGCAGCAGAGATGGGATCGTGCCTGCTTGTCTGTGTTTATGTGCATCGAGTTGGCCTGCAAGGGTTTTCCTTGAATTTGTTAACTTTGAGGAAGTTTGCTGGAGGAAGAGGATTTTTGTGTCTTTCCGTGGGTCTGTGTGGGAACACCCCTGATGGCAGCAGGGAAAGGAGTGTACTGGCAGGATCCAGCCCCTCTGGGTGCCCTGGCAGGGACATGGCCCCCAAAATCTTTGAGGTGATGTCCCTCTGGAAAGATAATGGAGAGAGAAAACAATAACAGAAAATAAACAGGCAAGAAAAGACTGGGAGTGCAAGGCCATTCCCAACTTTTGGCTTCACCTCTTTGTCTTGGCCAGTTCCTGCTGGGGAATAGAGCCCTTCAAGCTCTGCTGGCTGGTGTTATTCTTGAGATGAAACCCAGAGACTTATAAACCTGGACTGGCCAGGCTCAGGCACTTCCAAATGCCATCACTTTGTATGCTAATATACCAGTATATACAGAAAACACCCTGATTATTTGGGTCTACTTTCTTTAACATGAACCAGCATGAATGTGTAAATAATATAAAAAAAAGAATGTACAAATAACATCAAAACAGTGAAATGATCACCATAATTTAGGCATTAGAAAAGAACGATTGTATTTAGCAATGACAGAGGTGTTCTTAACCCTGTGGTCCCTACTGAGGTTCTCTTGTCCTTGGCTGATGGCAGTCCCTCTGGAAAATACATGCCTGTGTGGTGTTGAAGAGGATGAGCTAGAGCCACATCAATCTCTTGGTCTTCCCCTAGCAAATCCATCTCAGCTCATTAGTAAATGACAAGATTCGGCCCTGCATTATTATATAGCCTAACTGAATAGGGAAACAATTTTCTGAGATTATTTGAATTGCCTGCCTTGGAAAATCAAAATGAAAAAGCTCTTGTTATTTTCAACTAATAAACAGACTCTCAGGAAGAAAAAGCTCCAGGAGCAAACAGACGGAAGAGCAAAACAAGGTAAGGGAAATATGCACTGGAGGGTCTGTTGTACAGAATATGTACAAACCCACAGCACCCCTTCCTGCTCTGTAAATACTTGAGCCTTTCCTTCAGCTCCAAACAGTCCTGCTGGGAATCGCCTTGGGAAAAGAGGGAACAATTCTGAATTGCCTCGAATAAGCCTCCTCCTAGCAGGCAACTGGTCCTGATAGAACAATTTGAAACTCTCTGTCTCCTTATCTCCTGTCGACATCATTTTTCAGAGGGGGCAACGGGACCAAATTAAATCGTTGTGCTGCAGACAGTCTGTCTGATTGCCTTGAGACTGTTGCCCATTTTGAAGATTTCCTCCAGCAGTTCAAAGCTAAGACAAGAGGGAAGTTCATGTGTGCCCATGCACACAGATGCACACAACCTGTGCCTTCCTTCTCGTACACTCACTCAGTTCTGAGACACATTTACAGCATAAGAAAGGAATTCAGAGTCCAGTTCTTCTAGCCCTTGGTCAGGTCTGGATGGTTGAAAATATCAGAAGTTCCCTCTCCCACATTTTTTTTTCCAAATCCCACCCCCCACCCCTTTTTTTTTTTTTTTTTACCTAATCCTGAAGAAGAACTTAAAGAAAGAAAATAATGAGAAGATGTATATGTTAGTTTAATCCAAATATTACCTGGGGACAGAAGCATAGGGAAGTGTGACAGGCTGCACTTGGATCTGATTTGTTGTGTTCACCAAAGACAGGAGCAAAAGGCTTGGTTGCCTTTTGTCTTTTGGTATTTTTTATGTCTACTTCTCATCTCCAAAGCCTCAGTTGTCTGCAAAAGGTTTGATTTTTGACTGAGATGCAGCTGTTAGGGCTGAACAGACACAGTGAGCAGGGTGCAAGGGGAAGAAGCTGGGAAATGAGATGCAACTGCAGCCAGCAAATGGATTTGCAGAACCTGATTGCTGTATAGCAAAAGAAGCCTCTGGGATATATTTTACTTACTGATGGGCAGGAGAGAGCTGTGTTCTTGGGACATGTTTCCAAGGCCTGCAGTGCACAATCATGGCCTTTGGATTGTGTCCAAGTGCTGCTTGCTCAGAGTCCCGGTGGCTCTCGGGCGGCATTAAATCAAGACGGATGGCACTTCACATCTCATTGCCAATGCACTACCTGGAGCAGGGGCTGCATGGAGCATTCCTTTTCCAGCAGAGACTCCTGCCCCGGGGGAGGTTTGATTTAGTTAGGAAGAAAGGAGGAAAAGCTTTTCTCATGGCCCAGTCTGCTGGTCACTGGGTGTATCACCAAATCCTGTTCCCCGAGAGCTTCGTGTTGTGCTCGGGGGATCTGAGTCAACTCCCTCTCTGCTGAGGGCAGGGACATGGAAAGGGATGAGCTGTGTCTTCAGGCTGGACTTATTCCCTGTGCTAGGACAGTTTCAGGAAGCTGTTATTGTGTGTTGGCTCCTACTCCAGACCCTCAGCTTCTGTATTTGCTCCTCTACTGACTGTAGGGAGATTCTCTCTCTGTGTTCCTGCTCAAGACTTGCTTCTTAATGTCTTATAAAATCATAAACCATCAGGTTAAATCCTTCCAATTAACTACAGGGACAAGATAAATACCTGGGGAGGGGAATATTACATAATTTCTGTGTTGGGAGCTACCTTCATATTTGGCCTAGTATTTATTCTTGTGTTTATAGAAACCTCAGGGGTTCTCAGTAAAGAAGCAAACATGAAAGACTGGTAACTGTGTCTTCACTAGCAAGTTAATATATACAGAATGCAATATTTGCATTTTATTAGATATGCAGATAGGCAAGATATTTATATATTTTTATAAAGATATAAATATATTTTTATAAATATATTTTTACAAAATAATTAAGGGCTTGTGAAAGACAACACATTATTAAGGGAGAGTCTTTACCACCTACTCCCCCTGTGCAGAAAGATATCTTAACCTTAACCAAGACAGCTTTAAACAGAAGTGGAAACCTTATCAAGTCTACTCTGGAAGTCAACAGGGGGCAGAAGACAGGTGGAGGTGTGTAACAGCAGGAGTTTCAGCTGTCAGGTGCCCACACGGGTGATATTTTCCAGGAACATGTTGTGTATCAATGATCTTTGTACTGAGTAAGCAAAACATAAAGGTTGGCACCCATTCCTAGTTTTGGGTTTGTATCAAATCACGCAATAATTTAGTTTAAAAGAGACCATCAAGAGACCACGTGGTCCAGACCTTGGGGAAAGCAGAGAGACACCCTCAGGTGGGCTGTGCTCTCACTGAAATGCTCTGTGCTCTACCGGATCATCACTTTTACAGAGCCAGGCACTTAGTCTGAGAAAATGCTGGGACATTTCCCCATTTGGAAAATGAAAATGATGTTATTACAGATGGGAATTTAAGGAAAACTGTGGTAATGCACACGTTTTTGGGTCTGAATCCTGGCTAAGTTTACTTTTGGCAACCAAGAAAAAGAAGTGTGCTCTGACACATCAGCCTGTCTCTGTGCCCATGTTTGTGTGGCATGTGAAAGCAGGTCTTGAATTAGGTGGCTTTTCAATAGGATGAAAGCCTTTTGGTGCTGAATTCGTGGATGTTGACCATCAAAATGTGGATTTAAGGAAAACAGCTGCAGTCCCAGCACAGGCACAGGAGTGGAAAGTGTCCCTGCCCGTGGCAGAGGGTTGGAATCAGATGATCCCTTCCAACACAAACTATTCTGTGCTTCTGTGACAGACACACTCAATATGCTCTCCGCTGCTGGAGTGCTTTTCCTTGGCCATGGCTCTGCACCGTCCCAGACACAGTTCTGCTTTCTGTGAGGATCCAGCCCCTGTTTCTGTGGATGTGTGTTGTTACATCTTCTCTGCCCAGCCATGCTCCCAACACAGAGTATTCACAGACAAAGAAGACATGATGAAATTAAAAAAAAAGACTGAAGGAAATAGACAGTCAGGAAAACAAACTCATGCTTTTCTCTGGGAGCACTTGGTGGAAACCCTAGAAGGCGTTACATTGATTTAATCCTTGCCTTGTTTTATTTGGCCACTGCTTGGAAAATGCTGCTGTTGGTTTTGGCATAAGAAACGAGTTCTGCAGTTTTAGCCAGCGATTCTAAGTGTAGCCTTGAACAGGAGTGTTTTCAGAGTTGATTTTAAAAAAGCTGCTTTAAAAAGCCAAAAGCTCTCTTGTACAGTAGAATTGAAGCTTTTCTAAAGCCCTTTCCCCCACTCTTTTCTTCTGGAAAACACATTTGTAGCTGTTAGTTGGGTGTCATGTTTCATGATGGAGGTATTTTCTTCCTTTGCATCCTCTTGTAGAGGGCTGAGGGCTGAGGGAGGAAGGCTCCTGCCTCTCCAGCCCTGATCATGACCATGAATCATGACAGTCCAAAGGGGAACCTGAGGGCTCCAGGAATTTGCAACTCCCTTTCTGCTGAAAATTTTTTGGGGGGAGGTTTCCAGTCTCAAGAAGCGTCCTTTCACTGATAGCACCATTACCTCAAAAACTGATTGGAAGGACTTAAAACTACAGATCCTCTGTTGTGTTTTACTCAAAAAGCAATTTATCTTTTCCCTGTTCAAATGCCATAACGTAGTAAGGAATAGCCCAAAACTTGTTGAAAAAGCAGAAGTCCAAACAAGCCAAGCTGCAGAGTAGATACTTTCTATTAATATCTCCCGCCAATACAAGTTCAATTAAAATTATGGAACTGGAAACTTTATTAATTCCCTTCTAAATGGGTAAATTCAGTGTACACTAAGCTTATTATTTAAAGATGTTTAATGAAAACTGATTAAAATTTGAAATAAACACAAATTTTCCCCGGAGAACAATTTCCTGCTGGTGTCACTAACGTTGATAGTGAAGCACTCGCTCTCACAGGACCCTATAAATGAAAGCTGGAAAAGATTTAGGAAGATATTAGAAGAAAGCACAAGATCAGAGAGGGCAAGGAGTTGTGGGTGTTGTCTTTTCTGTCACAGCAGTCTGATAGTTGATGGAGATTTCCCTTTTTAAGCTCCCATTTCCTTTCTACGAGCCTGATTCTGGGCACAGCTGCGTGCCTGTGTGTGCCCAAAGTGGTGCCATGTGTGCTAAAGCTACTTAAGAATAGATATTTAAGAATAAAACCAGATGGCAGTGATATCTGCATTCGTATCTGACCATTTTTTTGCTGCCATTTCGCTTCCAAAATGTTAAAGCAAAAATGAGATTTCCTGTTTCCAGGCACTGTTCCTAACAAGTAAGGTAAATGCTTATATTTCCCCTCCTGCTTGTTTAAATATTTAATCACCATTATTATGTAGCAAAACTGAACAGGAAAACACTTTTCTGAGATTATTTGAGTTGACTGCTTTGGCACCTCCACCTTAGAGAAGAATAAAAAATGCTAACCCCAAGTTTGGCTTAACCAAAGCTGGTGGTTCTTAAGGATTTGGTTGCTAAGTTATTTGGTGATAGTTTTTCTTGGGGAAAGTCATCCTTCATTTTGATCAATCAGGATGGGCATTCATTGTGTCATATCTGTACTTCTCCAAATGTACCTGCACTGCTGTTTATTGTGGATTGAACTTTTTTTTTAAGCAGGTAATTCAATATAAGGTGTGTGTTTGCAGACAATTCTGTGTGTGAATTCCAATGGCTCTTCCCATGCCTTGCCTTTGCCAATACTGCTGTTGTGTGGTCAATTTATCTACTCACTGGTTTTCTCTGAGATTTCTCTGGACTTGATCAGTGCAAATTACCTTCTAATCCATAGCAATAATTTGCTTCTCACCTCTCACTGTCTTTTATAACGACCTTTTAGTGGTTTTGAGAAAAGTTTGTCAAAAGTCACAAGCTGGGCTTCTGTCTTGCTTCCTTCAAGCTCTTAACATGAAATAGAAATAGCAATAATAAGCAGTCCCCCCTGAGCCTCCTTTTCTCCAGGCTGAGCCCCCCCAGCTCCCTCAGCAGTTCCAGCCCCTTTCCCATCTTCGTTTCCCTGTCCTTTTTTCCTCTCTGTGTGTGTGTATGTCCCAAAAAAGGAGCATCTTACCTGTTCGGATGATGTCAAATTACACTTGGAAGGGTAGAAATTGGGGAGAACAGAGTATTTTAAGTGGTTTTCTGACCAGTCCTACAAACCACTGCTCAGAATGGCACCCACCTCTCACAGACCCCTCGGGCAGTGCAGCAGGGCTGCCTGATGTCCCTGTGTGTCACCAAAACGAAGGCAACGCCCTTTCAGATGCAAACCTTATCACTCGCATAAAACTACAAGGATTTGCAAAGCTACGCCTCTCAAGCAAAGAAAATTTCGACGAACCCCTAGATGAAAAAACTCTCTCTTTGTCCAGATTAATCTGTATTAATAATTAAGATGAGGAAAGACACCATAGGGCTCGTAATGAAACCAAACTGCAGAATTCCTCGTGGCACCCCCACGCTAGGGATTTTTTAGGGAAATTGCTGTGGCTTTTTGTACCAGTATATGATTTCCATATTGTTTGATGTGCTTTCACTTGACACCAGATTAGCCAACAGGTTAAATATTGTGGTTTCAAAGTGCTAATTTAGCCCGTTTGCAGATTAGAATTTTAACATATTTGGAATTTTGATGAGACTAAAAGGCAGACTGTAATGTTGGAAGCAGCTGATTTTAGGTGCAGTTCAGCAATTAAGTTAATTTCTAGCTTTCTGATGCTGAGAAAGGCCACTCAGTGCCAATAATAGCTTATTTTCTCGGGCACAGATTGAGGAGCTGACTACAAACTTTCAAACGAACACATGTGCTTGATTTGTCTATTTGTATTCAAGTTTACCTTTTCTGGTTGTCTGTAACACTACCCCACCTGCCCTATACAGCCTGTAGTGCTCAAACCTATTTGGAAAATCATGTGAATAGGGATTTGCATCATTACAATTTCCTTTCCATTTAGGAAGCATCTGCTATATCTTTAAAAGTAACAGGTTTGAAGAGGCCACAGGCTGTGAAACAGACTAAACCATTATTAAAATGAAACAAAAACTTAAAAAAAAAAAAAAAAAAGCTAGCTGGACCTAATTCAACAGCAGTTTCAGCATTTTTTTTTTTTTTTTTTACTCTTTTTACCTTGAAAAGGTTAAAAGCTTTTGGGTCCTTGTGGGAAATGTAATTGCATTTCAGCCTTGTTTATGTGTGAATCTAAAGAACACTGATAATCTGCCACGTGAAAAAGTTCTGTTCTTCTGCTAACAGGCAATCCTTCTTGTTCCTAACAGGTCTTTCTATTAAGTAAACAGTTAAGGCCTAATTGGAGCTTTTATCTGTACCATGTCACACTAACTGATCAACCATTGCTGGCAGTCATATAAATGTTATTTTAAGTACCTCAATTGCCTGGACCCAAGTACTACAAGGAACAAGGAGAAACCTCAGCTGCGATTTTTCTTCGCAACAAATAAAAAACAAAGTTCTCTGAGGACATGTTTGAGCAGGTTAAGTTGACGATATTATCCCTCTAACCTTCGTGCATATCATTTTCCACGGGCAGCTGGGGGTTTTGTCGGGGGAATCGATTTAGCCCAGGATGTTTCTCTCCCTAATTAGGGTTTCCCTTCTTTCGAAGATGGGCAGCGCCATCGTGATGTTGCTTCTTGGCTGTTTATCTCACGGGGGAAAAGCTCTAATGAAAGATATTTCTGCCAGACTTGGTCTGTTAATCTGCCAACATGATCAGCCCCCCACAACAAAAACGTCTGACTGCCATGATTTTCCTGGAGTGGGATACACACTCTCCTCCCCAGCTTCTCCCATCCTCTCCATTTCTTTGCCTGAGTACCGGCTTTGCAGGAAAAGAAAACACCCCCCCCTTTTAGAATTGTTTTAGGCAAGCCTCACTTCCCAGTTGTTGCCTGGAATTCTGACTTTGTCTTCTCCGGAGTCCCACTGCAGTCATCACCCCAAAAGGAAAGCAAAAAAATGTGATGTCTTTCCAAAAGCACTCAGCATTGGGTTCTTGCTTCCAGTGGGAGCAGGGTTTAGTTGGGCCACAGTGAATCCCATCCCAATGTTTGTCACAAAACAAGGTCCAGAGAAAACTTGTGTTGCTTTTGAAAAATTAATTACAGGCTGGATTTCCAGGCAAAGGTCCTTTGATTATTTTTACTTCTCTCTACACATCCCCTGATCCCAAAATAGAAGCTTCCTTTTTCCATGATAGTATTGCTGTTCTGTATTGGTTGGCAGGCACCACAGAGTTGCTATCAGTGGGGTTATTATTAAACTTGTTCGAAAAGTTGTGTTCCAAGTGTATCAAATGTGATTTTGAGTCCTGCAGTTTTGAACACTGGACTTGGGAAAAGAACCTGACTTCGAAACAGTGATTGCAACTCTCTCTTTGAACGTCAGGCCTTTTAAAATCCTCTCCCATCTGGCACTTTCAAACTAATGGAGCTCTAGAAAACAGGGCACTGAACTCATTCCTTGGCTCAAGGCAGAACTGAGTGTATTCCAGTCATTTGGAAGAAGGAAAGATGAATGCTGCCTTCGTGGTGTCCACCTCCCCAGCCCAGTATCCCCATGGTCAGCAGCAGCTTGTAGTGTGGAGTGCACACAAAGTGCACCCCCTGCCATGGATACTCTTCCACCCCCTCACAGTTCAGAGGTTTTGTGATCCAGAGGTGTTTTCCTGAAGTTTGAAGGCTGACTCCTCTTCCTCCCCTCACCCCAACCTCAAAACCTGGACTGCTTGTCTTACCTCAGGGTCTGGATTTTCCATCTGCCCTGCCTGCACCAAGAGTGCAGAGCAGACAGGATTCCGTGGGGTAACTTCTGTTGACTTCAAGCAGTTTAATGCAGCTGCCAACCAGGATCATCTTGCAAGTTACAAGGGAGAGTGTTTTCACCTGGATTACCAAGCAAAGGACATCCACCCCTGCCTTGGATGCAAAAAGCCTCTTGAAAAGGCACTTGGAGATCAGGTACCAAACACAGGTGTTCCACCTGATGTTGTGGGGAGGGGATAAACCAGACCAGCTGTGCCTTGTGTTGGTCTTTAAGGCAAACCTGTGGTGATCCAAGCAAACAGGAGCTGGGGGCCATCCCTGGAGTTCACTGCATCACTTCTCCTATTTGTTGTGCTGCAAGCTGAGAGACACCAGCTCACATGTTTGTTGCAGATCTTCATCTTCTGAAGAATTTTATATTGACCTCCTCTTTCTGCTTCTGTTGGGGTGTCACACCATCTCCCACAGCTGGGACTCAGGTAAAGCATTTCAGTTCAGATCCTGCTTACAGGTGGCCATCCCCAGCAGGGCTCCTGGGATTTACCCTGGAGAAGGGATCTCTAGAGGGTCCAGAGAGATGCACCTCTTTCTTTTTGACCAAGATGAGAACAAGCTGTCTGGAAGAAGGCTGACCTTAGGCTAGGTGAAGTTAACAGGTCACCTGGTAGTCCAGGGGTGGGGATCTCTGGGTGAGAGCAGCAGGCAGGACCATGGCAGTGTTCAGTGCAGATCTTGCACCCACAGATCTGGTCCTGTTTGCAAAATACTGGGCTCATGGAACACATGGGTTGTAGCTTGGGTGCTTTCTCAACCTGGTGGTGGTACTTCAGTCATGTTTTGTTGGCAGTAATGCTGACCTGTAGCTCAGGTTCCTCCAGGCACACTGAGATTTGGACTCTGCTGCTGTGGCCAAAGCTGTGTTTCAGTGCCAGCATCACCTCGTGGTGGGGAAACACCCACATACAACCTTCCCAACGAAGAAGAAATCAGAGATTGCTGAGCTCTTGATGAGCCAGGAGGAATAGCTGCAGTGGTTCATCCCTCACATCAGCAAGGAACCAGGATGCTTGGCTGGAAAGGGGCTGACTGTGTGCAGTTAAACTAATAGAAGCAATGTGGGAATACAGAGGTGCAGAGAACAGCACATATACACATGTGAAAATCCTCAGGGCTCGTCCTTCTTCTCCAGGGCTACTTTGAAAAGGGGATTTCTTTTTCTCCTCCAGATTATTGCAAGGTCTGGGAGGTATCCCCTTTCAGGGAGGCTGTCTGACACTCAGACCATCACCCTGCTCCATTGTTTGCAGCAGCACGATGAAACTTTTGTGCCCTTGGTTGAGCTCATGCCCTCGGGCCCCGAGCAGATCGTTCTTCCTGCAATTAGTATTCATGGTTAGCTAAGCAGAACTTCTACAACACATCTTCCCTGCTTTGAAGGTTAAGTTACATGGTTTCAAAGTGGCCAGTGGAAAGATTCTTATATGAAGAAGATATCAGGGAATATCCATTGTCTTCTTTTGTATTTAATGCTTGTATTTCGGGTAGGATTTCCTTGGTATTTTATTCAGTGCTTTCTAATTTAACACACAATAAAGTGGGACAGCCAGTAAGAACAGTAAGAGTGGTTTTAAATTTTCCACTGAATTTTTGTCTAGGTTTCCAATCTCTTTCTTGCATTTGGGAGAAGAGGTGGTATTTTTTACTTCTTCAGAAAATTTGCACGTGTTATTCTGAAAGTTTTTGCATTTCTGCAAATACAGCAAACATTTTCTAATACTCTATGTAGAGAGACCTCCATATATTTGATCTTCAGATCAAATCATAGGGTGGTTTGGGCTGGAAAGGACCTTAAGAAAATATTCTGGATGATGATGACATGGCCAACATGTTGCATAAATGCCTCCTTTGCTAAAAATATCTCCAGGTCAAAGCTTCTGTTTTTCACTCTGTTATTCACTGGTTGCTCTTACACCCTGTGCTAGAAATAACTGACTTTCAAAACCATCACTTTTATTGTACTGTTTGATCCCAGACTTCAAGCAATGGTTGAAATCAACACTTATGGATTTGTCCTAAGAAATGCTGAATGATTTGGGTGTTCTTTGGGCTAAAAGGAGCAATAACCATTGCTGGCAACACATCCTCATGATCACAGTCACAGGGTTTGGGAAAGGATCTCTAACTGTAAACCAATTTTTTATTGCTATGTTTGAAATCAACTCTGAGAGAAAATGTTTTAATGGGTCAAATTATTTGGATATTTAATTTTGGCTGGGGTCTTTCAGTGTGTAAATGGCCCTCAAGAAAAGTTTGTTCTCTTAATAGACAAACTTTTAAAAAGGGATTATTCTATTGGCCTGTGTGGTAAAGGCAAAAGGATGGTTTACCTGGCAGGTTTTGAATGGAGAGTTATGGAGTTCACTGTGACCAAAATATCAGTGAAAGTGTATCACAGGTGATCACTTTTTCTAATGTAAATCATTTAACATCAGTAATTTTCCTCTGTTGCCAATGCCATTAGTTATTTTAGAGGTAAAAAAAAAAAAAAAAAGGATGTTTTACTTGCCTTTTTTTTTAAATTTTGCTGGCTAGCCATAGCTTAACTTAATGATTTGTATAAGTGATAGTAATTGCTGAAACTACAGTTGAGTATTATTAGCTATAAAATGAACATGGTTATATGTCCAACACAACTAGCAAGGAACAGAAATGCAGTTGTATCCAAGAGAAAATAATTACAGCAATAATCAGTGTAATTCATGATAATGGCTGAATTGAATTTCACACCATAGCTCCAAGCACTTACATTTAATGAATGTAGTTTGTGCTTGTTTACTAAAAAGGTTTTTAGCAGAAAATCGATAATGTAA
This sequence comes from Lophotriccus pileatus, assembly GCA_035583135.1. Taxonomy (NCBI): domain Eukaryota; kingdom Metazoa; phylum Chordata; class Aves; order Passeriformes; family Tyrannidae; genus Lophotriccus; species Lophotriccus pileatus. The sequence goes on from JAWWES010000169.1 coordinate 32,367,714, forward strand.
CTTCAGTGTTTCTAATTGCAAATGCAATTTTTTTTAAAAAGTAGCGGTTCAATAAGGATTTTGTAGGGAAAATTAAGGTATGTGAGTGCAGCAAACGCTGTTACTTTAATTAGGCTACCTGTACATTAGTGGTCTAGTCCCTTAATATTTATTTATTACTACATATTGATTAAAATTGGTTTGCATTCCGTTTTTAAGACCGGCTAATGTAATGAACATTGAAACTTTTCAGCAAGCGCTGGCTGTGACTAAGCATATCACTTTATAATGGGACTGTGCTCACAAAGAGCTGGTTTTTACCTTAAAAGCAACATCATACAGGCAAGGAAATGCAGGCTGGTCTACAGAGGTGCTTTCTGCACGGCGAACACAAAGGAGCTGCTGGTCCTTCACGCGGAACGGCAGAATGAATGAAGTGATTGGCACTTGGGGGGTATAATTTTAATTGCTTAATTGGCCCGAGTGTGTTCTTGGCCTCATTTGTGGCGAGGGAAACTGCTGGTTTTTAACACGAGCAGGAAGCTGAGGAATGCAGTGCCAGATGAAGTTTTCGGTTCCTCGGCCTCGCGGTGTGGGCTGTGGTCTCTGGGAGCCTCAGAGTGAGCAGGCTGGAGGTGGCATGTAGGGGTTATCAAGACACACAACTCTAACAAGAAAAATCATAAATAATCCTGGATTCAGATTTATAAGAATAAACCCTGTGGGCTCTTTTTTATTTTGCTCTGGGAGACACAGGCCCAAGTACTGCATTTCTGAGGATATGGGGAAGAACTGTGAATCCCTCCTGAACTTTCTCCTACAAGTGATTGAAACGCCTTCATAGACTGCAGGGATGGCCTTCCTGTGTTAAAAGTCATGGCTAGTGGAGAGGTTTTGTCTTAAAATCAGAGTCACAGAATGGGTTGGGTTCAAAGGGACCTTTAAAAGTCATCTGGTCCAATCTCCCTGACATGAGCAGGGACATCTTCACACTGATGAGAAGAAAGTCATTAAGTGGCGGATTTTCCAAACTCGAGGTGATATTCCAGCTGGAGGGATGTCAGTGCCCAACCAACAGCAATAACATTGCAACTGGACTTAAACTGGGGCAGCAAATTAAGTGCAGTTCACCAGGAAAATATTAAGCGTGAGGGTTTAAAAAAAAAAAAAAGAAAAATAAGCCCGGCTCAGTGAAGATTTGTGCCCTGATTATTTTCTGCAGCTTCCTGCCCCCAGCGCTAGAACCGGTGTTGCATTTTCTGCTGGGTTCAGGAAGGCATTTTACTCTACAAAAACAACTAGCTCCTTTCCAACCAATGATTACTTGTAATTATGCTTTCCCCTGCTATTATTCTAATAGACTGTCATGCTGCACAGAGGAGGCGTTTGGAGGCTGCTTTTATGGATGGACTGTTGGAACACTTAATATAGCTCTATTTTTGAATTATCAGGTTCTATCCTTTTGAAGTCTGTGTTAGTGGAACTCCTATTTATGAAATGTGCTGTGCTTAAAGGTTTGCTATTGATGAAGAGGTCCAACAGAGGCCTTTATCGTAAGTACCGTAGCATTCTCCCCGAGAAATAAATAGCCTTGCTAAAAGGTATGTTGTGTACCAAGGTTGCAAATTATCAGCCAAGCACCTTATAACTGTATACTTCAAAAATACCTTTTCTGCTTTCTGTTTGCTCTCCTTTTCCACGACATGAGCAGTGGTTTTAAAAACGCATAAGGAAAAAGAAAACCCCAGAAACCCAATCCCTCAGCTCTTTAATTGGACAGCATGGGCTCAGTGGAACTCTTTAATATCTTGGCAGAAGGTGCTGTTTAGAGGGGTGTCATTCTCTGCATACTGTGAGTTTTGAGGGAGTTTTCAGCTCCCACTCATTCCAATCACTGATTTATTGCAGAATTCCATCACTATGGCAGCCACACCAATGCCTCCAGAGCTTTGGGCTGAGCATGACTGCCCAGTTATTTGGCAAATGGTGATGAGAACCATGTCATACACACAGAAAGAAAGACAAAAAAATTGGATCTTTTCACTCTCTAAATGTTTACAGTCAAAGTCAAGGTAGGAAGGATCTTTGCACCTTCATTTTTCCTTTTGGGTTGACATTCCTGGGAGCTCAGTCATGCAAGGTACTGCCTGTTCTTCCTCCCTTTTGAAATCAGCTCCTAAACCCTCTCTTTAATTCTGTTATTTGCCATTGCTTCATACCTTCCCCTCTTTGGACCCAAAGCCACAGTGTGCTGATGGTTTGACATGATATGCATTGATTTCTCTACCTGCTGCAGTTGGATCCTGGTTTAAGATCAGAATAAACAAAAAGGATGCTGTATCAATAGAATTTATTTCAAAAATTAAATGTAAATATTAATTTTTCATTATTTACTTTTCCATTATCAAAACACACTGGCTTCTATGGAAGGTACTACATCTAGACACACCTTTCCTCTTCTTGGGAACTCACTTTTAGGCTGCCTTTGCAGACCTGGAGTGTCAGGGCTGGAGAACAGAGTTCCCAGTGTGCTCCTGGACATGGGGCTG
>JAWWES010000169.1:32370341-32396477 GCA_035583135.1 Lophotriccus pileatus
CCTTTTGAAATCAGCTCCTAAACCCTCTCTTTAATTCTGTTATTTGCCATTGCTTCATACCTTCCCCTCTTTGGACCTAAAGCCACAGTGTGATGATGGTTTGACATGATATACATTGATTTCTCTACCTGCTGCAGTTGGATCCTGGTTTGAGATCAGAATAAATAAGAAGGATGCTGTGTCAATAGAATTTATTTCAAAAATTAAATGTAAATATTAATTTTTCATAATTTTCATTATTTACTTTTCCATTACCAAAACACACTGGCTTCTATAGAAGGTACTGCATCCAGACACAGCTTTCCTCTTCTTGGGAGCTCATTTTTAGGCTGCCTTTGCAGACCTGGAGTGTCAGGGCTGGAGAACAGAGTTCCCAGTGTGCTCCTGGACATGGGGCTGGCAAGACACCCCAGAAAGCTGGGATATGTCCCACTGAGTGGGCTGATCCTGAGAGGGCAGAGTGGAGGGGCCAAGGCAAGCAGGTGGTGAAGGGTCTGGAGCACCAGGAGTGGCTGAGGGAGCTGGGAGGGCTCAGCCAGGGGAAAAGGAGGCTCAGGGAGGACCTTCTCACTCTCTACAACTCCCTGAAAGGTTGGAGCCAGGTGGGAATTGGTCTCTTCTCCAACATAACAAGTATTAGGACAAGAAGAAACGTCCTCAAGTTGCACCAGGGGAGGTTTAGATTACATATTAGGGAAAAAATTCTTCACAGAAAGTGTATCAAGCACCAGAACAGGCTGCCCAGGGCAGTGGTGGGAGACACTGTCCCTGGAGAGATTTAAATGTCATGTAGATGTGGCACCTGGGGACATACATGGGTTAGTGGTGGGCTTGGCTGTGCTGGCTTCATGGTTGGACTTGATGACCTTGGAGGGCTTTTGTGACCTAAACCATTCTGTAACTCCATGATTTTACGACAAGAGCAACACGGAGGACAGGAGTGAGTGCAGATGTAGTGGATGTGGATGGTGCCTCATGGAAGGGGGTTTTACATTTAACACAACCAATAAGGCAAGTCTTGCTCTAAAGTGTTTATCTGGGAGCTTCTCGTTTGGAACCGCAATGCATCAGACCCTCGGCTTTGCACTCCCACATTCGTCTTTGCTTGTGTATTTCCCTGTTCCCGATAGCTTTCCCCTTAAGCCTGTCTATTTGCCCGTAGATTTGACAGATGACAGCTACTCTTTGGGATGTTAGATGGCGTTTGTAGGGCTATGATGCCAGGAGCGTTCTGAGCGCTGGTGTTGCATATTTATTGATCTCCATATTCCCGATAATCTGATGCACGTCACATTTGACAACATTATGTGGAGAGGTCAGCTGTATGGGGCTAATGAAACTGTTTCAAAGATGGATGTTGTTTTCCACAACATTAACCTTGCAAATAGCTGTCACTAGCGCATTTCACTATGGGGCTTGGCGTTTGAGAACCTCCCTTTTTTTATTGTTGATGTTAACATTAAACAAAACCTGGAGCCATTAAACCCCAGTATTTATATACAATAGAAAACATGGACGACATGGCATCACTCCAAATGAAAATCTTATTAACAGCACACGGCGCTTGTGGCAAAGTCCCCAACAATCTGAAAATTGGTTTGGCTGTCTGAAATGTTTGACAGATTAGCTAAGGATGATGTAAAAGGACTGAGCAGGGAACAGCTGAATTCTAAGGATTAAAGTGCCAAATAGAAACCCCTGATGTAATCAAAAAGCGCATTGCACTTTCATATTTTACTGCAATATTACTCTGCTCACCAGGAGCTGAATACATCCAGGGCAATATAAAATTTAGATTACTTTTTTATTTTAAAATTATTTCCCTAGCACGTGGAATGTTACGAGGAAGCACTCAGTTTCTGAAGAGGCCTCCTGAAGTTCTTTTTTCCTTAAAAACCACCATTACGGTGATTTAAATATTTAATTGTAGGTTTTCTGCTGCCATGCTGAGGCACTTCAAAACAGGAGTCCTAAGGGCGATAAAAATAATCCTTGGAGGCCCTTTTTCCACATTACAGTGTTTGAGAACAGTTGTAGTAACTCTTTTTCGATGTCATACTGCATCCTTCGTAATGTAAAATTTGCACATACTTACAAAGCACAACTCCAAATATGATTTTGATAGGCAAGCAGTTTAGAAATGCTTGTGTTGGCCATCTGAGCTGTGAAGTACCACATATATTTACAGTGTCTTCTGGGACTTCACTGCCTTTTGAGTGAGAAGGAAAAAAACCCCCTCAACCTTCGTCCCGCTCTGGAAAGACATGATTGCATTTTAATATTTTAAAGTGTAGTGGGCAAATGCTGATATAAAGCCCATTCAGTCTGACCCAAGCACAGAGGTGAGTAAAGGTCAGATGACCATGGTGAGACCCGCTGAACGTGCCCTCACAGGGTTGTTAAGGTGACGTGAGCTGGAACGTGCCCTGCTCACCAGATGCTGGTGCAGCCCTCAAACATCAGGCAATAGTTTTGTTATCTTAACTTGCCTTAATGAATTTATGAATATTCATCCAGGCCTTCCTTGTAGGTGAGACCTGCCCCTGTGAGAGGTGGTGGTGGGTGTTCAGTCACCAGAAGAGCATCTCCCAGCTGAGCTTCATGAGCTTCAGATCATGCCCTTAAATCATAGGATCATAGCCTGGCCTGGGTTGGAAGGGACATTAAAGCTCATCTCCTTCCACCCCCTGCCACAGGCAGGGACACCTTCCACTAGACCAGGTTGTATCCAACCTTCCAGGGATTGCTTGATTTTTGAAACCAAAAAGTCAGTGAGGTGGCAATTACTCCAGTAAACTGCAGGACTGTTTGTCTCTGTAGAAACTTCCAGATAACATGTTTTTTTTTTCAGGCTCATTTTGAGAAATTTCTCAAGATATGGTCAGAAAGGAAGAGGAATGCCCTTTTAATTTCATTTTTATTTTACAGCACATGTTCTAATATGGAATTTGCTTCCTAAAAATTTGTTAAGAATGCAAATATTCACAAGTCATAAAAAGAAGGTCTCTTCCCTCAGTTTCTGGCAGTTTCTTTGGTGTCTGCATTATTTATTTAGTGACTTAGTATAAGGTCATGGAGAGTTTCTCCAGAAGTAGAATCTAATGCCAAGTGAACATTGTAAGGGGAGTTAAAACAGATGATTTATGTTTATAACATCACTTAGTAATGCTGAACATTGTTAACTGAAAAAAAACACCTTCCTGTAATAATTCTCAGGTTGTGCAGTGTCATTATCACATAAGGCTGTGCAAAAATGCAATAAATACACTTCTATAACATGATTTCCAATATTGCTAAGCTCACATGCTATAAAATATTAAGTGTTCACCAAAAATGAATCAGCGGGAAAAAAGCGCCCTTTTACTCTAAAAGCTAATTAACTGTGAGTTCTTTTTATTCGTCTTGTGGGTTTAAAGCCCTCAGACCTCATTTTCAAGCTGGTTTCCCAATCCAGGAGAGTTAGTTTATTTTCTGAAGAAAATAGGGAGAGGTCAGCAGAGCCTCTCACAAGTGCAAAGGCTCCAGGAGTTCTGACTTTAAGATTTGGAGTGGTTATGACACAATCAGGTTTAACTGCCTGCAAAGCTGAAGCTTTGAGATTTAAAAAAAAAAAAAAGATATAATATTTTAAAAGAAATTAATAGATGGGTCTCCTTGTGTAAAAACATACATTTCTGTGCTTGGAGGCATGATGCTCCTACAGTGATGAATCTGTCGGATGTTTTCAGTCCTGAGATTTGGATCAAGGACCACATGTTTTTGCTTGGCTTTGCCGTTACGACCTGGGATATTTTTCTCCCCCTTATTTTCTGGGAGGGACGGATTCCACAGCTTGCTGCTGGAGCCTGGGTGTGCCCCTGCAGGGTTTGGGCAGCATGGATGTGTTGCCAATAGCACACGAAGGTAGGGCATGGCCGGAATTGCTGCTGAGGTGTGAAGGATCAGATCTCTGCTTTCAGACGGGTCATTTGGCCTTGGCTGCCACCTGGAGCAAGGCTGGGATTGTATCTCTGCCTGTAATGAGGTGCTGTAATGCTCTGCCACTTCATCCCTAAAGACTGAGAAATACCTCCCCTTAATATCACTAATGTCTTCAAAATAGTGCTTAATTGGGACTTCAGGGGTGGAATGAGTCTAGTTCTAGACCTCTGGACAGAATCAAATTTATTCCTTAGGGAAGCTCATCTTTGCCTCAGAACTGCAAAGTGCTGTGCACTCTACCCTGATTGTTCAGTAACTTGCAGAAATGAGCCCATATAAAGCATTAAAGAACTTCAGAGCCCTGTGTTTGATTGCGTGGAGTTAGAGAGAGAGGAGAGATGTGAATAGCAGCCACAGGACCCAGGCCACAGCCCTGAATTAATGGGAATCTCTAGGCAGAAGCTCCTTCCTGCTGGGAGAAGTGGAGGTGCTGCTGGGGTGAGAATAACAGGATGTCTACTAGAGTTCTTGAGACTCAGAAATAATAATTGCTCATAAAGGCAGGATTCATTAGTTGCTTGTCTAAAAAACGATGTGGGAACTGCTATTCATGCTCAAGATAACTGTGTGATTCCTGCTCTTTGCAATTTCTCCTTGGCATCATCTCAAGGATGCCAAATCTGATATCCATTCGTGGATGCTCAGATCTGCTGGGTGCTTTTCCCCTGGGCCCTGGCTCAAGGATCAGGACTTGGCGGTCAGGTCAGAGCATAGATAGATTCCATCTCTAATGGAAGAGGATGTTCTCACTTTATAGTGTGCCAGGGAATCAGGACTGGATTAGATATTAGGAAAAATGTCTTCGTTGAAAGGGTTGTTGAGCATTAGAACAGGGCAGTGTCAGAGTCTCCACTCCTGGAGGGATTAAAAAGCTCTGTAGATGTGGCACTTGGGGACATGGGTAAGTAGTGGGCTTGGCAGTGCTGGGGGAATGGTTGGACTTGATGAGGGATTTTCCAACCTGAATGACTCTATAATTCTATGGATATTACTTCAGAAATATTTGATACTGGTGGGTGAGGGCAGCAAATTTTAAGCAGCTTTTTAGAAGACAGGTAGAAGATGGGAAGAGAAGACTTGCTCTTCACACCTGTGAGCACAACCCTGTGTAAGAAGAGCTTCTGCCAACTCCAAGCTCAACAGAGAGTGAAGGGTGAGTCCCAAAAATGGCCTTCAGTGGAAGTGTGGAGCACTGAGGGAGTGGTGTGGCAGAAGCACGAGTGGAAGTGGGACTGGTGGTGACGGTGCTGACAACACTGATACACTTTTGGGGCCATTGGGACATCTGCACTTTGTGCTCAGAGGCTGGAATTAAGGGCAACTCACCAGTCAGGTGTGAAGGCTGGGGAGGAGGAAGGAGAAAAGAGGGAGGCACTTGTGAGAGATCCTTGCACGTGTGCCCTTTCCAAGGAGCTTGGTTTTAGAAACCAAGACCCCATAACAAGGACAATATACTGCAAAGAATTACAGCACTGGCTTCCTAGTGGTGCTTTTTGCTTTGATAGCCCTGATGGCTGGTTCTGCCTGTTCAGTGCCTGCCCTCAAACACCTGGAGCCCCACTGAGGTATGAGGGATGAGCACACTGAGGTACAACAGGAGACGCAGATGGATCCCAGGATGGGACGTGGGTGTGCAGAGCTCAGCAGGATGGAGCCATGGCTGGTGATGGTTCCTGTGCCCTTGGGATGGACTCACACTGAAACACATCTGAGGCAGACCTGGGCTTCCCAACCTCCTGCCTCCTGCCATGGAAATACAAAGCATTTGTGCTTTATTGGGTTTGGTTTCTCAACATCACAACCGGTTTATGGTTCCTGATTGCAGCAAACGGGCTCTTAAATGCAGGTTAAAGGCCTTGATGAAATACAGAACACCTCCAAAAGACAACCTAAATTTTTGCCACTTTAAACTTTGCATGGCTGGCGTGCTGGAGCAGCCACCCAGGTTAATGAGCTGTGGGTTTAAATAGCAATTGAAGAAGTCGGTTATAAATATAGAGCAGTTTGCTTTTTGCCTTCCTGTTGCTTTCCCGGGCTTCCGAAGGCCTTCCACTGATGGAGAGCTTTTAATTTCACATTTTGGCCCCCACCCCAGGTGATAAACAAAGGTTTCCCGTTGCTGTGACTCGGGTCAGTGCTAAAGCCTCAGCGTCAATCCCCGCTGCCTGTAATTACGCACAAAAGGTTACCGGGATCCACGGCTAATTTGCAGCCTCTGTTTAGCAGAATTTAATAGCAGGTATTACTGGTGCAGCAGTAATTAAGGACCTTTGTCAATAAGACGGAATAGATGGCCACACTTTGTTGTAATCATTGGACTTTTGAGAACCCAGAGGAGTGAAAAGCAGTGAGAGGAGCAATCCATTTCACGAATAACATGGCTGTCCTTTCACCCCCCCCCAACTCCCCCCCGCCTCCTGAAACCAGCAATGGAATAATAATTCCCCCAAGCAATGAAAGTACAGGAATAAAAGTACTTACCCTCCAGCCTGTGATTTTTTTTTTTTTAACTTTTTATTTACTCTACTGTGCTTTTTATTTGCTGCGGGCTGCATTTGATGAAGTATTGTTTAAACAGTGCCGAGCAAAATGGATATAGGGAGATGGAAAATAGAAAGAGGAGGAATTTTAACCAGGTGGATATATGCATTTGCCTTTAAGGTGGATGGCGTTGGGTTTATCAATTATTTCCTTTGGATTTAAAAAAAAAGAAAAAAAAGAAAAAAAAAGAGAAAGAAATGACAAAAACAAGTGGCTCGGTGAAGAGGTGGAGAGAGTCATTTAGAGCTGTCTCTGCACAGAGCCGTTCAGCTGTAAATGGGTCGCAAACAACGAGCGAGAACTGAACTTGGTGTAGCATTGTAAGCCCCGCTCCTTCCCCCCCCTCCCTCACTAATGTACCAGTGAATGGGCTGGCACGGGCTGAGAGCCCAGCACACACACACAGCCTGGCCCAGGGTGCCGGGCTGGGGGGAGAGGGGAGGCTGCTCTGACACAATTCAAAGAGTGCTTTAAGGTGTACACTCGTTTCAGTAATTGGTGAAGAAGCTGCATTTCACTCCCTGCTTTTAATAGCGGTTTGAGTACTGGCTCTTTATGAAGGCTCTCTTTTTTTAAAGCAGCTTTAACTATACCCTTTCTGTCAGTAATGTCTGAAAAACTTCTACCTTTAATCATTCCTGGATCAGGCAGCAAACAAGCAGCTCCTTTTCCTTTTTCAATTACATGCTGGATATTCAGCACACATATAAAAAAGGAAAAAAAAAAAAGAGAGAGACATCTTGAGCCTATCATGTATTAAATGCAGCTCTTTGCTGCTGCATTAAAATAACACCAAGGATCCAGCTTCAGCCAACAAAAGCCAGGAATATAAAGTTAAAGCTGCAGTCCTCTTTTTTATCTGCTCCATTGTGAGAAGGCATTGTAGCACTCTTAAAACAGTGGGACTTTTTTCCCATACCTATGGGCGATGATACTTAGCTGAGAGATCCTGACCTCTCTGATTCTGACACCCACGGCAAATTTTTTATGGCATCTTATGGATGGGCTCTGCTTGGTGCTGTTCCTGTCAGGTGATGCTTTTATATTTGGTGGGGTTTTTTTTGTTGTCGTTGTTTGGTGATGATGATGATGATGATGATGATTATTATTATTATTATTATTAAACAGCAATCTGGTGCTTTGGCCGGGTTTGCTTTGAAGGGCCCCATCTTGATGGAGCTCTCCATCTTGATGAGGTCACTTACATAAGAAGGTGAGGTGAGTGGTCCTGGGTAGACACCTGCCCCCAATAATCACTCCATGGGAGGCCCAAGCTCAAAATATGCAGGAGGGCTGAAGGCCAGGTTGGAATGAACCAGGAGAATAATGAGAAAATTACCAAGATATAGCTTTCCAGATCTAATTGATATTACTGCAATATGATTGGGCCACATGTCCTTTAAATGTCCCTCCCAACACAAACTATTCTATGATTCTGTGTTGGTCATCCTTAAAACAGGTTTGATGGGGCTTGGAGCAACCTGGGCTAGTGGAAGGTGTCCTGCCTATGGCAGGAGGTTGGAACAAGCTGAGCTTTAAGGTCCCTTCCAACCCAAACCACTCTGTGATTCTGTGAGTCAATGATTTTGAGGAGTTTGAAGTTGATATCCTCAAATGAAGCAGTTGTCTTGGGGGACTGGTGAATCCTTTTAGTAAAATGCAGGAAAATGGTCATGGCTGTAGGATGGAATGAGAAAAACCCAATGTTTGTTGAAGGGCCACAAGATCATAGTTTCACATGCAATTACAGATGGGATGAGTGCTGCTCTGAGCTGGTGATGGGTTTGAATATCTAAGTGTTTCCTTACAATTTTCCCATTAACACAACCCTCCAGTTGGCTCAGTGTTCACTGGCAGAGCTCAGTTGAGCCCAGCTGAAGATCCAGTCTGCTGTTTTGGATTCAGTTGATGGGTCTGAGAAAGTGAGCAAGAATAATCTCATTTTCAAGGAGAAGAATGAGGAATTAATTCTGACTTTCTTATGCTGGTGTTAATAAATCTGCTTGCATAAGTGAGCAGCTGCCACAGTATCAGTTCATAGTCTGGCCAAAGGAAACTTAACACCAGTTGTGAAGAAAACCTGTGATAGGGCTAGGAATTGTCCTCAGTATTTTTGAGTCAATAGTACGGTATCATAGATCAAATGTCTCCCAACAGACCAACAAGCTATGAAAAACGCAGGGGAAATTCTGGAATGTGTTGGAGAGAAGGGAAAAGAGGATAGTTACAGCCCTTTGGTGGGTGCAGTTTGCTGCAGGGTGTTACAGTGTCTTGTAGGAAAAGGTGGCATGCTTGATGTAGAACCTGAAGAGGAACTCTTTGAAAGTGTTTAGTAACAGCTCTGATGAGACCGAGGTGGAGAATCATGTACAGAGTTTGCCTTGTGATCAATGCTGGTTTAGTCTGCAGGAGATCAAAACGAAGAGATAATGCCAACTGAGGAGAATGCTGTTGCAGGATAATGGTGTCCCACTGCTCCCCAAATGCCTAAGACTGATCCAGGACCTTTATCATTGATCTGGAAGGAAATTTGCCATTTGCTTTGTAGGTCAAGCCTGCAGGTAATACACACAGATATGAGACCTTGTGGTGGTGAGTTAGAGTAGATCAACTAACTTCTTTGTTGATGGGGGATCTACAGTAATCTGGGATGATGACTGTGAGGAGTCTGAAAAAAACAGGGCTTGTTTCTGCTCTGGATGTTGCCTCCTAGAGCAAATGGAATCTATCTTCATCATGCAGGTAGAAAGGGCAGAACTCAGCCAGATATCCCCCAACCTGATCAGAAGGGTGAAACAAACCTGATCTCTCCAGGACTGTTCTTCTTCTGAAGCTTTATCAGTAGGAGCCAGAAGGCAAAAGGTGAATATGAAGGTCTGAGGTTCAAAGGTTAGCTATTTTCCTTAAGGGAAAATGTATCTCCTGCAAGAACAGTTGAAGGTTAGTGTTCAATAGGTCACACTCTTTAACCTTTCCTCAGTGTTATTTGGTCATTTGATATCCAAGTCACTTCACTATAAATGCAAAGCACTTTATATAGGATTTCCATGGATTCAAGCCTGGATGCTAGAAATGTGACAGAGGAAAGAACAATGTGGATTAAATAAACTTGCTCGAGAAAGGTTCATTTCAAGCTAAATTTGTTTATGGTTCGTGAGCAAAATCTGATCTCATTCCTCCTTCATCTCCCTCCTCTTCCCACCTGACTTTCACATGGTAGTGGCTGATGTGAAAGGCAAGAGGCTGGTGCTGACAACACCCCTCCAGGGGTGTCCCTGCTGTGTCCTCACCCTCAGTCACTGCTGGACTCCAGTGCAGCATCAACTGAATCCACAAAACTCCTGTTCCTGGCTGTTGTACTAACTTTCCCATTCTTTCCACTTCAAGGCATTGCTGTCCTGTCCTGTTTGCCCCTGTGTTGGGGGTGCCCCGGGCTGCCCACGCTGCAGCTTCCTCAGCCTGGTGTGGTGAATGTGAGTGTGGAGCTACACCACCAGTTTTAATGTGTCCTGTCCCTCCATCCCTTGTCCCAAGTCCCTCTCCAGCTCTCCTGGAGCCTCTTTAGGCACTGGAAGGTGGTCTCAGGTCTCCCTGGAGCCTTCTCTTCTCCAGGGGAACACCCCCAGCTCTCCCAGCCTGGCTCCAGCACAGACGGGCTCCAGCCCTCTGAGCATCTTTGTGCCCTCCTCTGGACTTGCTCCAAGAGGTCCATGTCCCTGTTTTCCAGAGGGAATTTCACAAGTGCTTGCAGTTTCTTAGAGAGTTTTGCCAATGAGGGTTTGTGTCCAGGCCTGTGTTAGCAGGGAGCATTCATTCTGACTGAAATAGCTGCAAATCCTATAAAACAGCTGAGCACATGTAAGGAAAAAAAAAAAAAAAGTAACTGAGACCATTTAATTTGAGTGTCCCCAACTGCTGTTAGTGTTGGTGGGAATGGAAGATTGCCTTTACAGGATTTGTCCTCAAAGAAACATCAGCAGACTTGAGCTTAAAAAGGGATGATGATTCTAAGATCTGTGTCTGTTCTGAGAGCTGTACAACCTACAGCACAGGTAGGAACTGAACTAAGGGGCTCCATTTTAAACTGATTTCGGAGAGGGATGAATTTTGGGTGACTCAGATCTTGTAGGTTTGCCTGTATTTACCAAAAGGAAAGGAAAGGAAACACTGATTTGGCCAATAATTCTGCACTACCACTGTACTCTAATTGGTTTCAGCTTTCAGAGGGTTTTGTTAATCTCCACTGTGCTCCCCAGATGGAAATGACACTGTCAGCTAATTTACAAGGATGATTTGTGTCTAACCATGGAGAGACATGGCCAGCCTGGCTCCCTTCTGCAGTGTGCTGGGATCAGAGCTGAGGAGCTGGGGTCAGATCTGCCCCTCAACCCACCGGTCTTGTCCATTAAAGCATTCCCCTCTCCCCCCCAAATCCTGCATTTTTAACATAAATAAAAAACTTGATCTCTGCCACTGGGAAACTGCATCCCATTTTTTTTCCTAACAGAAAAATGGGAATAGGTTTCCTTTAACTAGTGGAAGGGTCTAGACTCTAAAAAGGTTTTTATTATTGTGTGCCCGGGGTCCTTAGTTTTAGACATTTATCTTGTGGCAAACCAGTAGGGAACTAGAAAGGCAGTATTTTGCAACTCCTGGACCCCCAGCTCTAAATAATGACTCGAAGCTGAAATTGAAGCAGGTGCATCATCTTCTTCATTGTGTCACTTTTAGCACAGACATTATACTTTATGGGCTTCCACTGTCCAAATAGTTTGTGCAACGGACCCTAAAAATGGTGATGCATCAATCAATCAGTCAGGGTTTATTGCTTCAACTTTCTTTACAGGAGGCTTATAAGCCATATTATAATGCAGGATAAGGAACACAGCAGAATACAAACGCATTGGAATGCAGCGCCATGCCTGTGCGTCCCCTCCGAGGGCTGGAGCTGCACTCCCAGGAATATCCCAGAGCATCAGTCACAGAGAGCCAAATGCATCCCTTGGTGTAGCCTCATCGATTCTGCCCTGCCAGAATGGCTCAGAGGGATGGATTCAGCCGGTTCTGGTGGCTTGCACGGGCTCCAGGGGTGAATAGGATGGGACACGGTGTTAAAGGGGACTGGAAAACAGAGTGCAGTGGCTGGGGCTGCTTTTTCTGCCTGTTTGTACCAGCACTGAGGGGTCTTCATCCATCAGCAGGATGTTTCTGCGTTCTGGATTTGGGATGTGTGACCTCTACCCCCTCCTCCTGATCCCTGGGGCTTTAGCCCACATCAGGAGGTCCTCAGGTATAGCAGTTCCTACTGGGAATTGCCAGGTTTCCCTTTGCTGCTTCCAGGTTTGTTTTTTTTTTGGCTTCTCTGGTGTGGAAATATCTCATGGGTTTCCCGTAAACATTATGTGTGGGCATTAGTTTTGCCATCAGCAAGGACAGATACATCCACAGTGGCACTGAAATAAATGCAAATATAGGTATGGCCTGCTTTATGGAAACGTAGCCTGGAATATTACACTGTTAGTGCAAGTGAACAAGTGGCCTTCTATGGGTTATTACTTGGTTATTGCATGAAAACTTTGCAGTCCAGGCCCCAGGCTCTAGTGGCAATATCTTGGTTTGAGATGGCAGTGGTTATGGGAGGTGATTGCATCCGTGTTAGTGCTTACATCAGGCACACAGGCAAATAAATCTTACCTGGAAGCTGCATGCTGACATCTGCATAACTTTTATTGCCCAGTTCTCACACAGTTCAAAGGAGTGACTTAGAAAAGAAAAAAGATGATCAAGAAAAAAAAGAATTTGGCATTTGAATGTAAAATTCTCTAGGTTATATCATATAATAAGTGCAATCCACAGTTTGATACGTTGGATTCTTTTCAAGAGGACCAAAATTCATGTAACGTTGTAATAATAGTTTTTTTTGTGAATATGTAACCATTATTAACTCTGAAAACCAGAATACTTTCGAATATTTGTCCCTTCCCCAAGTACTCATGTTGTTTATATCAGCTCACAGAGTTTATTATAGTATTTGTAGTAGAAATCTCTAATTTGATATTTCTCTAGTGAGTTTAATGAGCCTGAAAAGTGACATTTAGAGCTAGTTTTCTCTTTGTGCTTTGAAAAATGAAATACAAGTAGTTATCTGTTAAATGAGATAATTACTGTGCTACTTTGCTGAAGGCACATATTAGTGATTTTTAGCTTGTTTCGCTTAATTAAAGCTTTACAAAATGCAGAGTGCCAACCCGCTAACAGACCTGTTGGAACAGCTACTGAGACTGTGAAATAAAACCAGTTGTTCTAAACAAGTCACAAAAAGAGATTGATGAAATGGCTGGCAGCTCAGGCAGGAATTTAAGCCTTGGCTGCATTAGAGCAACTGCAATAATAGCAGCAAGTAACCCGTAGTTTTAATTTTACTGATCTTTCTGCAATAATTATAAGGAACTTTTAATGTCTGTAATTAGAATGTTAGAGATAGGGTGACTTAGACCAGTGCTGCGCTGTGAAAAAATTGGATACTTACCATAATTGAAAATTAATCACTTTTCATTACCAGGAAGGGATGCAGTTATTATTTTGAATGGGCTGAGACGCGTCACACGAATTATGGGCAAACAAATTCGTTCAGTTGGGGTTGGTGAGTTTGAGGCCAGTCTGTGCCAGAAGTGGCTCTGCTGACGTAATAGGTTGGATAATGAAAATCGGGATACATTTGTTGGAGTGGTAATTTCAGCCCAGAGTTTTGCTTTGCTAAAAGTTCCCATCAAGAGGATCAGTGGGTTTTATCAGTGCTCCCTCCAGCCAACAAGCTTTGGGCGTCGTGGTTTTAAACAGCTGGATGGGCAGAGTCACTCCTAAAGCCAGATGTAATCCAGCAAATTTATGCAGCTCTGCCAGAAGGCTCTGAGCAGATTTGAGCAGTGGAACAACCTGTGAGGTTTGTTTTATGGCAGAAGTGGAAGTGTGGATTGCTGCCTGTTAGCTGACCTGTTCGGTGGGTGTGCAGAGGAGCTGCCTCTCCCTGCTCACGTGTGGAAAGGCAGCTCCTCATCCCATGCAAACAGTGAAATCTCTGGAGTTCAGGAAAGTTTGGTCTCCCTGGCAAATCCACTGGGGAGAAGGCAAAGGCAGCTTGCAGAAGAGAGCAGTTCTAAGCTTGGTACTCTGATGGAACTGTTTGTTTTGGGGGCACTGCAGGAAGCAGATCCAAGCAGGGAAGTTTCTTGTGGTACCAGAAATAATTTGTCGGGATGGGCAGCAGTTTCACATGAAGATATATTTTTAAAGGCTAAGTTTTTTCAGGTGAAAGTGTGGATGAAAAGAAGCAGTTTGTGTTGGGTTTTTTTTCCAGTTTTGACCAAGAAGGTATCCTTTTCTATTTTGTAACCAGCTCTGCTCTTTCGCTGTATGTGTTCACTGACACCAGATTTATGACTTGAACCACCACGTGCAGCCCCCTCTCAGCACCCTACAGTGCCTTTGCATTCAAGAGGTGGCATTTTATGCTGAAAAGATGATGTGAAAATGTCACCATCTTGCTCAGCAACTCTTCTCCCCGTGGGTCTGTTGCTGATTCCAGCTGCCAACTGCAAGGGCAGCAGGCACACAGGACCCGCTCCAAACATTATTTTTAACTAAACAGTCTCTTGCCCAGACAAGAATTTGTCAAAACCCACATAATTTTAGGAGCGATAGATGAGCATAACCGTGAGAGAGATGCTCCCCTTCTCCTTGGCTCTAATAGCTTTGTTCTGGCTGCAGCAGGAAAGGTGAATGAGAAGCATTGGCTGTCCCTGCCTTTCCCTGTGCACAGCTGGACCGTCCTGGTGCACACCTTCCTCTCCTGTCATTAGGCTGAGCAAGGATGTGGCTGCTCGTGGCTGGGTGATTGATGTCAAATGCAGTAGCAACATTAAATTTGTCTGAAATGGACAAAGAAAAGCATTATTCACTGTAAAAATCTTGTCTAAAGTTCCCGTCTAGCCAGTGCTGCTCCTAAATTACATTTGTATGAATTTTAAAATGTGTTTTTTTGAATTTCTGGGCCCGTGATTGTTCCCAAGGTCACCAAATCAGAAGGCTGAGGTCTGAGGCTTGTTAAAGCTGGTAGTGAAAAATGTGCCTGTAATATATCTTCATATTTGCAAATGTATTTTATTGCTGTCCATATCCTGTGAGAAAAATCCAATGTTCTTAAAAGACAAGCACTGCTTGTTATAGAGACACTTATTAATGTTTATTAGAAACTCATTTCACTAACATCCATGGCTTTATTGGAAGTTCCTTAAGTAGCAAATCCAATTTCCTTTCTTATGCTTGTGCTTACTTAATTAACATCAAAAATTGAATGAGGCAAAACAAAGTTTGATATTCATTTTAATAAGTTATATAAAGTTAGCATAATCTCATTGAGGCCATTCTTCATCGCTCCCACTGCAGACACAAAGTGCCTTTGCAGCCGTTTAGGGTTTTACATCATATAGGTTAGATAACCTAGCAACTAATGAGTGAACCAGTACAGAAAGGGATTAATTTTCAAATAAACCCTGGGGATACAGAGATTTGTGCTTGGCCAGGTAGCTGGGGATGCTTTGACACCAAAAAGGGCTGGGACCTAACCCTGGCAGGGGGCGTTTTGCAGAAAACCTGCAGAAAACCCTAAAGGAAACACACGTGATGATGGCTACAAGGAGAGAAAACAGGGGTGTGCAGCACATTTCTGTTGCAACACCTTCTGTGCGTGGATCACCCCGCCCTGCAGTGAGTTCAGCCCAGCTTAAGCTGCTCCTGCTCCGCTCTCATCAAAATACCTCCCTGGTCATGTGATGTCTGTTGACCTTAGAACAAGCGTTATCATATTGGAAAGTAATGATAAAAAAAATCCCCTACTACAGTAAAGCTATTATAAGCTGTAGTGTTTGTGCCATTACTGGGGAATATGGTATTGATTTTTTAATAAATTATGCCATAACCTACATTTTTGCCTTAGGTTAACATTTAACACCAGGAGCACAGGAAAGGTACAATAGACGGATATTAGAACAAGTTTTACTCCGCCACAGACTGCAGCACATGTTTTAAAACCAGCAGTGGTGGGGCCTTGGTCACCTTTGATTGTGATGGTCCCCTCTCCCCTGGCTCCTGGGCAGGACTAAGGACACACAGGAGCAGCTGTGTAACCCCAAGTGGTTTTGGCTGCTCTGCTGCCCTATTTCTCTTCCAAATGGTGGAGGGTTCAAAAGAAAATTAGGACTGTTCCTTAGCTGTAAAATAACCTTGCTCCAGTAGTGCTGAATGCCAACAAGAAATGTCTCAGGAGCAGTTTTAATGAAGCAAAAGAAAAAAAAAATCTGTTGTGAATACATATTTTGATGTTGAAGTGAAACTTTTTGAGAATGTTTAGACAAGGATTTTCCTTCTAACTTTCATTTTGCAAATTTCTTTTTAATTTTTGGAAGGAAAAAAATCAATGTAATCAACTTTTTCCACTCTTTTTCCAAGGAAGGGGAGTAAAATATTTAAGAGAGAGTGCTCCACTATTCTAATGGCTAATACAAATATCCATGTAAGCCTTGAGCTGTACCACATGCATTCTGCTGGTAAATGGGAATTAAACTCAGGATTGCTTGCAAGGAGGGCTTTCAGTGTAACCCAAAAGCAGCTCTGTTTCTGTGTATCAATATTCAGCTCCGAGAGAAAAGCTGGGGAGGGACAGACGTCTCTGCTTTGGGTGGAGACGTGCCTTTACTCCTGAGACAACCATTTCAAAAGCTGTTTTTGCCTTCCACTTTCCACCCAGTTAGCATCAAACAGCTGCTCTTTGCCTTATTTTTCCTGGGAATCCTAAGGAATGGGATGTTTGCTAGGAGGTTCTGAGAACACTGTTCCTTTACAAAGGTAAGTCCTTGTCAGGTGCCATAAGTAAACACAGGCATAAAATCATTGCTTCAAAATGATGGAAAAAATATTTTGATGCAGGTGCTTGTGCTTTTGCTTTCCCTGTTTGCCCATCATGGAGAATTCAGGCATGGAAACACCAGCACTGGGAATACTCTTAGCTCTGCAGATCCCTGATTTGCAGCAGAAAGTTCATCAGTGCAGATCCCTGAACCTGGTCTTCACTGCCTGAGGCAGCCAGGACACCTTGAATGAGGAATTCAGGGAGGGATTCATCCAAATCTATGGCACACCCCCTCGTGATGGGAATATGCAATAGGGTGAGATGTTGAGGGAGCAGCTGAGCAGAGAGAGGGAATGAGGGATTCGGGAGAACGTCTCCAGAAGAAGAGATAATGGGTAGAACGGAGATAGACTCACCAGCCCCACAAGTGAAAGCATATTTCCTGTTACACAGATGTCTTATTAATGCTCTACTGACAAGGGAATTAACTCTCCAGGATAACAGTTCTGTCAATCTGCAGTCACGAGTACCTTTGTCTTTCTAAAGCCTGACTTTGTGTATCATCTCCACATCCATGCCTAGAGACTGCCATGGAAATTTTGCTCCCTCAGTGCAGGAATAAACTCAGACAATTTTTAGATACTTACCAAAATATCCTCTAAGTAAAAAATTTAAAAGTGCCCATTAGTATTAAACATTTCCTCTTCATGCTGTCAGTGCTGCCATGGAAAGAGAAATGTACCTCAGCTTGGCTCAAGCTTAAATTCCCTCTCTTCTTGTACTCTTTAAATAGCAGATTGTCAGCTTAAGAAACTTGTTGCTGCTGATGACTATGATTCATGATCCATCTAAAAGAACTAGGAACTTAATGGCTGTTTTTCATATCCTGATAACTGCATTGTACCCTAATCCCCTGGCTTCGAGTTTTAAACTCATTTAGATGTGTTGTGGTGGCTGTTTCAGCTTTCAAGCCCCGTGGGGCCTGGTTTTATATTCCTCCCAGTGCTAAGCCTGGCTTTAGTGAACCTGCTCCTGACTTACACTTGTGGAAGAGAGGATGATGAGGCTTGTTGGCTTTAATGAACTTGAACAGCTGCAACCCAAGTCAGGGTTTTTCTCTTTAGTTTCCTTTGAAATACCTGGCTGGAATATCTAAGACAGAACAATCTAAAATTAAAACTCATGTTTTAAAAAAATTCATATTAATTAAAAAGGGACATCTGAAGCCAACAACAACAAAAAAAAAATCAATGAACTAACTGGTCCTTCCTCAGTTAAATAACATAATTTGTTCAATTTGTTTTATGTCTCTAAGTGAAGCACCTTTTACTCACTTTGATTCATGGATGGAGGTTAGAAAATGGTACAGTAGAAAGGAAATTAACATTTAACCTGCCCGCCTGCACATCCGAGCCGATGTCTCAATGTGACTGCAGCTGTGAGTAAATTCTCCCAATAAACCCGACACCGTCTCTCATATTCATGTGGCTACTTGTGCCTCAAGGAAAGCTCACACAGTTTTGTAGCTATTAAAGACCCAATTAGCAAAAATAATCTGAGGGGGATGTATTGCTACTTGATGTATGTCTATTTTTATTTTAGTTAAAGTTTAAGGGACACATTGTTAGCCAACATACACCACTGCAGCTTCACACACTTAAGCCAGGTCAGTGCCTGTGAAAACTGCTAATTACACAGGGTTTTTTTTCCAGAATACAGTTATTCTAGAAGAGGCAATGGTAAAGCAAAACACTGGTATGACTCCATAGGATTGTGCAAATTAAACTTGGGCTCTCCTTATTAATCCCAGTTTGGGATCAGACCTAAACTGAGGCCTTGCACATGTTCTTCTTTCCCCCCTCAGAAACATGTTATAACATAATTTACTACACCTCAGAGAGCCAATGTGAAAAAATAGATCCAATATGATAATGTACTGTTTAGTTATGACAAAGAATTTTCCTCAACAAATGGCACATGGGAGATGGGGTATCACAGAAAGAGCTGCATCAGTTGCTGAGAGAGTGGCTAAGAGTTTAAAATAAAAGTGTAGAATACATTTTGATTTCAACAGGAAACCTGAGGACCCTTCATGATGTCCTGTCAAACGTATCTGAGCTGCAGGCATGGTAAAGATCAAGCCAAGGCATCTGAGGAACACCAGACACCTTCCAGTTTTTGCTTTTTTAAGAACAAAGAGGGATTGTGAGCCAAGCATTCTATAATGCAAAGTAGAAAGTTGAATAAAAATCACAAATCCAGCTTCTTTCCTTGCTGGCAGCAGTTTGCCATCCCGCTACAGGAACTTCTGTCTTTGAATTTTTCACTGGCAGGTTGGAGATACAGTTTTATTTATTTATTTGTGGTCATCACTGCCATGGAAGCAATTGCAGTACCACATGTACTCAACTCTGGCATCTGTGAGAGAATCAGACAAGAAAAGGAGGGAGATCACTGATTACAAATGAAGAAAGCTGGTGTTTACACTTAGTGCTGGGCACCCTGAGTAATCAGCTATGATGGGGGAAAAAGGGCAGAAAAAGCGTGTAACAGTTTAATGGGTGTTTTGAGAAAATATTACGCTGTTTTTCCCCAAAGTTTTCAGGAGTGAGACTTTGTTTAATAAGTAAAATGATTATATCTTTTTGTATTCATGTTTCTGCCCCCTTCCTGGCAATAGCAGCCTGATCACAGAGTGACGAAGACAGGTTCACAAAACCTTATTTCCTTGGAGATTTGAGGCTTGACTGCCTGAGGAGTGGGAGAGGATAAAGGAGCCTATTGCTGCTGCAGAGTGTTTCTTGGAATGGGTGCAGGATGAGACACACCAGCCACATCTACAAGCAGAGATGCTGCTACCTGTTAAAACCCCCAGTGGCTTCAGTGTACCCGAATATCTGTATCATTTTGTGGCCCAGTCCCTGACCAAGCAGGCTGCAGGTTGAGCTCTTCAGGTGCTCGGTTCCTCACCTGCTGTTGGTCAACATGAGTTGGATGAGCTGGAATTGTGTGAGTTCCGTGGACTGAAAAGAGTTCAGGAACAACCCCACGAGCAGGACACCTCCCAGATCTACAGGCTGGTGGCTGTGGCAAGTAGGGTCACAAGCCAGGGACAGTTGTCTCTTGACCTGCAAGCTGGAATGAGGTGTGTGGGTCCCTTTCTGTCGCTGTTCTGGGTGGGGGCAAAGGGTTTTGTATCTCTTTGTATGTTTTTAGGGTGGTGTTTGATATACTGGTTGCAGTCTCAGGCGTATTTATGGACCAAATTTCTGCAGAAGTACTTTGAGGATGTGGAATGTGTGGAAAACAAAAATAAGATAATGTTAAGATACAAGACAGTGGCAGCACCTTATGCTGCACAAACACATTTCTGTTTCAAATGGGTTTTGGTTTTGTTCCTTTGTAACTATTATTAGAACTAATTTCAGGATAGCAGCTTCCAATGCCTTTTTCAGAGAGACGTGGAGTAAAGTAGCTGTCTGTGGCAGAAAAGAGAAATGTGGAAAAAAAAAAGAGAGCTGCAGAATGGAGAATAATGGTGTTTGAACCAAAAGGAAAAACGCTGTGTATGTGCCGTTAGATGCAGCTTTTTTGTTTGCACTTCATTTGATTATCAGTATTTTCAGCCATCTCAGGCACTAATACATCTCTGCAGGGAGGGGCAGGGTTCATAGCCTTTCCAAAGCAGCACTAATGAGTGCCTTTAACTTAATAAAATGATCATTTGCCAACTACTTACCATAATGTGAACTAGATGCTTTCAGTCCAGAGATTAAAAGGAGTTTTCTTTGCAAATGCACCGTAGTTGCTACCACTGTGTGAGTCATATGCAGATACATGGTGTGTTCGTTGGTTATTGTTTTTTTGAAATCTTGAGATCTCTTAAAATAGGTTGGAAGGAGTTGTTAGAGTCTATATTGTTTCAATAATATATGGATTATCACTCTCTAAATACGCAATGACATAAAAGGCAATAATGCCTTTTATGGATCCCATGTGGCCTATTACACTAATGATCCATGAATAATGGGGTCACGGGATGAGTTTTGAACAGTGCCTTTCTTTGTTGGTTGTTTTTCTCATTTATTTACCCAGGAAAATTCAGTTTTAAGTATCTGCTTTTCAGCAAGGTCCTACCATTTACTGAGTTTTCATGTGGGTTAATGGATGCCAGAGAGGTCAAGTGACTTCCCAAAGGTTATACAATGAGTCACTGAATTTGTTGAGAATAAAATACAAGAACCTCCTAGTTTTCTGTCCTTTGCTCTGACTGATGCTGAAGCAGAGAGATTTCGGATCAGCATGACCTCTACCCCAATCTCTGTGTTGCTGCTTTGAGGAGGCATCAAAGCTTGGTGTTCAGTGGAGAAATCTGAAGCTCCTGAAGCAACATTTCCCATATTTCTCACGGAAACAACCAGAAAGAGCAGAAGGGCTGTGATACAAACGAGCTGCTTTGATCCTTGACACAGGTTCTCTCTTAAATAAAACAAACACACAGAAGCCCACAAACAGAGTTTTCCTGATGCTAATCCAACACAGGAGTGTTTGTTTAGAGTGAATTATGTTTCCTACCTTTCTGCAAAGGTGTTTCTTCCACTTGAAGTGGAAAACCTCTGCATTATTCTATTTGATTAATGACTATGATTTACCTCCTTCCAAAGAGAAGCCTGGCGTTGCTCCTCCAAGCCCTTCAGACGTGGAGGCTCAGTTGCAGAGGGCAAGGTGTGCCCTGGAGAGCATCACCAAGCTGTTCTGGATGCACTGATGGAGATGACAAGCATGACACACCACACCATCACCCTTGCTCTGACCTTGTACTGAACAGTTACATGCCCTGGGAACATCTCTTACCTCAGGTGAAAAATGAGGTACCTCTTGGTGCCTGGCTCTCCTGATTTTGTGTGTATACAGAGCTCTGCAGCTCCAAAGCATTCATTATTATTATTATTATTATTATTATTATTATTACTACCACCTATAGAATATTATTTCGTGCCTTTAATATAGTATAAAGCAATTACAGAATGTAAGGTGCTACGGAAATAAAGAAAGATCTGCCTGGAACAATAATTGATTCTGAAACTTTGTTGCTAGAAGACTTCAGGGTAAAATTTTAGTACAACACATATGAGCTTTTAATGAAATGGCTCCCATTACTTCAAGTCTAAATGGACAAAACCTACATAACACATGGAAAATTTTCATTTACTTAGCAAATAATCTGTATTAAGGTATAGTTGTCAGATTCTAATTCATCAAACAGCAGTCAGCAATGAACTGGAAGCGTTTCTAGCACAGGTGTTTCTGCCTTTATACACCTCTGGGCTGGAAATCGTATTGGTTGTTCATCTGGAAATACATCAGGTGAATGCTGTTGCTCACGGGTGTAGAAACATCACAGAATGTGCCTGAGAAATCAGACAAGACATCTGCTGTTGTATGGGGGGCGGCTGGAAAATGTACTCAGAGAAAGGGGATGAGGCCATGGAGCGTGTTTTAGCTGTTTCAGCGTAGAAGGAGGTCACAATTAATTAATTAACGTCACTTATGGTTCCTTAAGCTGTGTGTTGGCTGTGCAAATACCCTGGTTTTTGCTTGTTTTGCCTCCCCTCTGAGCGAGCCGACGCCGTTGCTGCCCCTGTAACAGCTGAGTGCCTGCAACCATCTTACTCAAAAATAGATTCAGGACCCGCAGTGTCGAGGAGAAGTCACACAATGGCTTTCTGACAGCCCGTTGCACACGCTGATCAAGGCACTGGCTTTAAAACAGTTTGGCTTATAATTATATCTTTACAGCTAACTGGGCTATCCAAATGATTTTCTCCTCTCCCCCTCCCCACGTCTACTGACCTGTGGCTAATGAGATTTGTGTTTCGATTAGTTGTAGAACATAAATTAACTAATCAATGAGAATGGATTCACATCCTTTCTTGTAAAAGAGCTCTGCTGCAGTGATCTGTATTTAATATTCAAATCAATTTCAAATTCTCAGGATGATTCTGCTAATATGGCAGGCTGGGACTGGCAGCATCTGTATCCTTGCCACAGCCTGTAAATATGGGATGTTTATGGAATCGCCCACTGACCTCCAAAGCCTTCTCTGGTCTCATTGATTTACTATTTCACTTAATAGTGATGATGAGAAGCTTAGAGGCTGGCAGTGAAGCTGGGAGAGGAATGTGAGAAAGCATTTCCCCTTCATTTACAAGAGTGTTAAGACCAAGCAGAAGTCACAGGACTTTGAAAGATGCTGTTTGTTTTTGATAGGAAAATTCTGGGTAATTTTTTATTCCAACCTCAAATTTCCCCTCATTCTAGAGATGAGGGTAAAAATATGGTCATTAGCAAAAAGCAGTTTTCTAAGGGCGAGGTTCTTTCTTTTGCTTTCAAGGTAGAGAGAACTTTATCTTTTGCCTTGCTGGAAATGTCTCATCTGTACAATTAACCAGCATCTTGGCATAAAATGTGGAAATTTGTACAGTCTTCAAAGCATCTGTGGCCTTTATGGTACAAGTTCTGTTAGTACTGAAGCCACAGAAAATTAAATGTTCCCCAAAGAACTTCCAGATGTGTTTTATTCTAATAGGGTCATTATACAGTAAATTAAAAAGCAGGGTAAATGGAACTGTAAAATTTAAATTAGTCTAAAACCACATCTCTTTGCTTTGAACATTCATTTGTGGGGTTGCATTTGCAATAAATGTGAATTAGGCAGCTGCAATAACTGTTAATCATATATTTATAAAATAGTAATGAGGAAATGAATAGCAGAGTAAGACAGCTGCACATTTCTCTAATAGTATGTCAACTGTGAACATAATAAGATGTAGAAAATTGTTTGGTGTTATGCTGATAATGCAGCTGAATGTAAGAGATCACTTCAACCTCTTAACTTTACAGGAAATTATATATAAAATCCATAAAAAGCCATAATAATACATTAGGCCTGTGAATTGTAGTCAATGTTTTTCTTTGCTTTGATTTTTCTGAAATGGGCCCATACTTTTCCCGAAGTAATCTGCCAAAGATCACTAAGGCTTTTGTTTCAGGCTGCACTTTATTCACCATCTTGCAATTCCATTTAAGAGAGAGTGCTTCTGAAAGACAAAAGTGATCTAACTTCCCTGCTCCAGGAGAGCTCTGGCAGCTCCCACCTCCCTCTCCTTGCAGAGTTTTGCCAGGTCTTGAGCATCCCAGCTCTGAGCCCCACTGGGGTTATCACTGCTGGCACTAGTGATTCAATTCAGAACCCCACACGAGGCATAGAAAAATGAGAAATTTAAATTTTACATATATATGTATTTCAGAGAATAGGTATTTTTTATATATTTACTTCTCTCAAATATATATAAATATATTCGAGAGTAGTAAATGGTTGTTAACGTGGCCTGAGGGGCATCTGTCTGTCTTTCCCAGCCATGGCAAAATTATAAAAGGCTCCAGAAAATGGCCAAAAAAACCCCGAGTCGAACAGCCCAAACCCAAGAAATAAACTGAAATATTCCAACAGCCCTCTAGATCTGCTGCCTGTGCCAGCAGACGTCGCAGCCTGCCCTCGTGCCAGGTGCTGCTCGCTCGCACTTGCAGTTTTTAACCAGCCTTAATTGAATTTTGCCACTGAATTGGGGTGAAGAGGAGAGTTACAAAGCTAACAGGGAAAGAATTAGGCGAGTGCTGGGCTGCAAACAGCCGAGCAGGGAATAGGTGTGTAATGGGAAGGCTGCCACGGGAAATGTCACTTATCAAAGTGGCAGGACTCGGCGAGGAAAAGCGGGAGAAAGGAATGAGGGGCCCAATCCCAGCACTCTCTGATGCCACTGTGAATAGTGCCTGTGATTTAATAAGGCTGTTTGCTGGGGTGTGGCTTTGGAGCTTGGGCTAAAACGGATGGGTTTTAGTCCCATCGGCTGGAAGGTGCTGAGCAGAGCTCAGCTGGGGGGGGTGGGGGTGCCTGATCCCCAAAAGAGAGCCAAGGGGTAGAAAACGTCCTGACTTTGCTGTGGAACAAACCCACGTCTGTTCCAGACTCCCTTTTCACTCTGGAACACACAGTGAAATGATGTGTGATCTGGCTGCAAATTGAGTGATTTTGCTGTAAATAGTTTCATCTGATTTGACCCTAAACGTTTCCTGCAGTGCCATGTTGTGATGCATTTTTAATTGTTTGGTTTTTTTTTTAATGCATTTGCATTTGGAATGACACAAACAGCTCATTTTTATTTTTTAAAATACAGAGAGGAGGGAAGGCTGAAGATCTTACAATCTCCCAGACTAAAAGTCTTTCAGTCAGTACACAGAATCCATGATAGACTTGAGAGGTCAGTCAATGGAGGAGGAATGAATCCTCTGTGGGCAGAAAGGAGGATTTTTTTCAATTAGTCCTGTGTGTTTCAGGGTGAGGTGAGAGGCCACCAGAGGTCTGGGTAGCCAGGCCGAGGTCAGGAGGTCTGCAACACCATCAACTCTGTTGGCCTTTGGAAAACCTTTGCAGTCCCTCACTGAACCCAACCTTTAGCCTTCATCAAGCTGTTGCCCTTAATGCACATGGCTTTTATTTTATTAATTAATTATTTTTTTTCAGCTGGGAGATGGCACAAATCTTTTTGACCATCTTAAAAGCTCTAAAGCTGTTGCACAGTGGCCGGATAGGAACAAAAAGTGTCCTTGGTGTAACCCTCTCAAAAGAAATATTGTTCATATACAACGTCGCCATCTTATCCTGAGCTGTCATGAGAGGCAGAAAAAGGGACACAGACAGAGATATAGATATGGAAATACATTCAGGTTGAATTCGTCCTATAAAATGTTGGCCTTCTACTTGCCAAAACAAAGCAAAAAAATTGTTCTTATTAAGTATAAATTAAAGGATAAGCAATGGAAAACGGCTTGTTTTCAAATCTTTCCTTTCCCCCCCCCACTTCTTTGAAACAGACTGTTCAATTCTCCAGGAGAAGCAAAGTTCAAGCTCTCATTTCCCACTGTACATTTCTGTGTTAGTGCCTCACAAAATAGCAGTTCATTTCTGGAAATCCTATTACTGTCCACACTCAAGCAGAACTTTAACAGATACATCTGTTACCTGGCAGCTTCTTCCTACACAACTCCCACCTCTGAGAGTTAAAGCTTATAGTTTTAACAGGAAAATTGAAATAGCCCAATTTTGAGCAATGCACATTTTGGGAAGGGGGGGGGAGAAAAAGAGCACATGCCACTGTCAGCTATGAGAGCCTCATCTCGCCTTACATTCTGGTCTGCACAGGCATAGGAAATAGAGTGGTGCATTATCATTATCTTAGAGATGTTTATTTGGTGTGTGGACACTCAACCAAAGAACTAATGCAATCAGAAAGTTAAAATATATGGGCTGGAAATACAAATTCATTAGACGTCCGCAGAACGTATGGCGCAGCGGGTCTGTCGTTCCAATTAGATTTTGACAATTATATGGATAGTCTGGCTGAGATGACATATGATTTGCTCACTTTATCTATGCCGTGATTTAATTATTGCAAAAGATGTGTGGGGTTAGGACCTTGTTGTTCTCTCAAGGCCCTGAGCTGGGGTGGAGCCGGGCCCTTCCTGTGTGCTTGGTGTTTGCTGCTGGAAGGATTTTTGGTGCTTATGTGTATATAAATATATATATATATATATATATATATATATATATATATATATATATATATATATATTTTTTTTTTTTTACA
>JAWWES010000169.1:32400409-32426609 GCA_035583135.1 Lophotriccus pileatus
CTGCCCCATCCCTGGAAGTGTCCAAGGCCAGGTTGGACAGGGCTTGGAGCAACCTGGGCTAGTGGAAGGTGTCCCTGACCATGGCACAGAGATGGAACAAGATGAGCTTTAATGTCCCTTCCAACTCTGTGATTCTGTGCTTCCTTTTTGCTTTAAGACAGCATTTGTTTACCTAGAAATTGTAAAACTGATGACACAGAATCGAGATGTGACTCCAGGGAGGGACAGACAGTGCAAATCACCCCTTTGGTACTGGCCAAAATTAAGCTTTGCTCATGTAACCACTTCAGATTCATCATTTTAAAGAGAAATTAAAGACTTGCTCCAAAACTCAAGTTGTACAAAGACCTTTTTTACATTATTATTGTACATTATTACTTGTAGTGATTATTAAAATAAAACAGAAATTATCAGAAGTGACATTATCTATCTTCCTTCTTTATTTGCCCAAGTTATTTTTTTCCCCTTGACACCCATATTGATGCCTGTGGACAAGTTGTAACATATAGCCATGTTTTAATGGATGGGCCAGTGATTAAAAGGCAACACAAAGAAAATGTTAGTGTTGTGAAATGGAAATGAAGGTACCAGAGCTTTGAGGGCTGAGGCACAGACATAAAGATGGAGGAAAAACTGTTTCCAAGAGGATTGCACACAGTTTCTTTTTTTACTGTTTTCCACTCTGTATTATCTTTTTTTTACAGCTTCTTTGCTTAACATTAGCAATGTGCTTGTTTTTCAGGTGGCTTTTCTCATGTTGTTTGTGAACCTGCTGAACAACAACACAAAAAAAAAGGGTTGATTTTTCTGGATGCTTGGGGAAATAGCCTGATCCCAGACAAATTGCCCAGGAAGTCTCGGAAATGACTTAGCCTGCCACAGAGGCAAGGTTGTAAAAATTGAAAAGGTTTTCACTTTTGACTCTTCCAACTATTGCAGAAAGAGACATTTGCTGGTGTATGGTCTTGAAAACTGTCACTGAGCAAATTAAAATAACAAAAATATCCATCTGTGGACCCCCACACATCCAGCTTGCCTGCCTTGCTCTGTCACAGGGAATTAATCAGCCAGGGTGTGGATGGTGTGCTCAGCAACAGTGGCTGATACTCAGCAGCTGCAGGGTTTTTACAGAAAATATATACAGGTATTACTGCTGGAAAACACAGTATTCCACTGATCTGGATGTTTCCCCTTTGTGTGTTACAGAAAAGAAAAAAAGAAGCTGAAATGGGAGAGGCATGGGAGAAGGAGGGATGCTGGAGTACTTTCTGTCCTTCACAGCTGCTTCTGCACCTCTGGAGGCTTTTCATGGGGTCTGAGGGCGGGAAAACAACCTGGAGCACTGATTTTCAAGCCCTTCATGCAGGAATGGCCTGACAGACGAGCTGGGTATCCACAATAGCCAGACCAAAGCCATCCAGGACAAGATGTTCTGACTGAGACTTGTAGGTGTCCGTGGGGCATGTGGGATCCTGCCCTGGAGCAGGAATCCTCTCCTAGTTGTGGTTATAAGGCTTGACTTGCCTATGGTTGTTCAAAGTAAGCAGGACGAGCTGACTCCTCTCCTTTATTGGCTTCTGAAAAGCCTGTGACTGAGGAAGGTTTTAAGCACATGGTTGAAGTTCAGTGAGTAGTTTAAGTGCTCACCTGAAGGCCTTTGTTCATTTTCCCATCAGTCAATCAATCAATATCTGCACAGAACCTTGAAAAATGCCATGGAGGAGGAGGAGGAGGAAGGGAGATAGACAAAGCTGGTGATCACTCAGATGTTCAGAAATACTTGGGAACCAGACAAGGCAAATATTTGCCTGAGGGCATCTCCAGAAGCATCTCCAAACCAAAGCAATTCTGCAGAACTAAAATTTCCTTGAAACTTACTGTGGGAGCTGGTTGGAAGCAGAGTTGAGAGGATCCCCAAATTTGCCTGCTTATGCAAATAACCTCAGAAGAGGTTTACACTGAGCAGCAGGAAGCCTGGGTCACTCTGAGGCATTATACAGACTCTATGCAATAACCTCATGCCCCTTGGACTTCCCACTGCTCAGGTCAGCACTAACCATTATCAGCTTTCCACTCATGCAATTTTCAATGATGTCTGTGGTCGCAGAACTGGATCCTTTATGCTTTTATTCTTCCAATCTTTAGACCTCATCCCCCAGGCTGGAAGGTTCAGTGGTCCTCTGTCAGTTTGGCTGAGGGAAAAGACCACTGAGAAGTCAACATCTGCCTTTGAAAGCACCCTGAAACCCTCAAACTTTGCCTGGTCAATGAAGAAATTGGAAAGGGGAAGTAAAGTTTGCATATATATACACATATATATACACAAATATATGTATGTTACCTCTTGAGGTGGAGTGTAGGTCTGTATTTTGCTTTTGGAGATGAGAAGTGAGAAAGCTTCAGCTAAAACTACTTTAGAAACATTAATGTCTTTTAGGAACACTCTATCAGCCTTTGAGGTGTGAAAACAAGAAGGAATTCAGCAGCAGGGTGTTTTATACCTGCATGGGTGAGAGAAGGAGAGTGGTGTGATTCATTGGCACTTGGGGTATTCATTTTGCTTGGGGAACTCATTTAGCTGAAGGCACTGTGCTTAAGTCCTGCTCAATGGTCTTTGGACAAAGCAAATTTACTTTCCTTGCCTACTTTGAAGACTAGAATTTTGGCAGCGTTTCATTTTCGGGTAGAAAAGCAAAGAACTGTTCAGATATTCTCTTGAAGCTGTTCTGAAAAGTGGCTGGAAATGACCAGAATCACAAAGGTCATGTGCTATTTTCTTTCCATTAATCTGGTAGTGGAAATATTACAGGTTTTCCTGGTCTTTATCCACTCGTTTGTTGCCGGTGAGGGCGTGAGATTGGTTTGGGCTCCTGGTGAAGTTCTAAGTGTTGGAAATGAAATGCAGAGCACAAGTGAGAGCTGCTGCACCTCCTTGTTGTGAGAGGCTGGGACTGGGAATATCCACTGGTAGGAGAGTGGGCTGATTGCACGTGGATGGCTGAAAAGGATCCTCACAGTTCATTGGAAATGGTTCCTTATATTGACAGGGAAGTAAAGGGTGACAAATCCTCTTACGGGGTTTTATGCATCAAATCCAGCAAGGAAAATAAGGTGAACATAAAATGAGGCCTTGAAGTTTTGGTGCTAGGTCCTGCTGAAATAAACTGGGAGCTGTGTGGGAGTGGGTGATCTGCTAAAACCCCCAAATCTGGTAAGTTCTGTAACCAATACCCACTGAAGGCTCTGGGAAAACCAGCAAAAGTAAGTTTCAAAGAATCACAGAATGGTTTGGGTTGGAAGGGACATTAAATATCTCCTCATTCCAACCCCCTGCCATGGGCAGGGACACCTTTCCCTAGCCCAAGTTGCTCCAAGTCCCATCCAATCTGGCCATGGACACTTCCAGGGATGGGGCAGCCACAGCTTCTCTGGGCAACCTGTGCCAGGGTCTCTCCACCCTCCCAGGGAAGGATTTCTTCCCACTATCCCATCTAACCCTGCCTTCTGGCAGTTTGAAGCCGTTCCTCCTTGTCCTATCACT
The DNA here is from genome assembly GCA_035583135.1 of Lophotriccus pileatus. Lineage (NCBI taxonomy): Eukaryota > Metazoa > Chordata > Aves > Passeriformes > Tyrannidae > Lophotriccus > Lophotriccus pileatus. Next base: position 32,403,951 of record JAWWES010000169.1, read on the forward strand.
CCATGCCCTTCTCCAAAGTCCCTCTCCAGCTCTCCTGGAGCCCCTTTAGGTACTGGAAGATGCTTCAATCTCTCCCTAAAATGAATCTGGATCAATCTGAGGTAAGCAGAGAAGCCCATCATCTTACCTGTATTCTGTGAAAAATGAAAGGGAAAAGAACCAGTGGTTTTGCAAACGTGGTTCTTACTATCTGTCACAAGTCCGTATAAAATCAACTGATCTCCTTGTTCTGGAATAATGTGTCCATGTTTCCCTGGCTTAGAGAAGTGTTTATTAACACCAAGAGCTGTGCTGTGGACAAGGGGGCGAGCGTGGAACCAGGGTGGGGTTTAAATTTCGTCCTGATAATGACTCCTCAGTAACTCCCAGTTCAGATACTTCGACACAACACTCCGAGTGTTTCGTGCGGTTCAGCACCACGGGCTGCCCGAAGCAGCTCCAAGGGGCTGTTGGAGCGGGGCTGTCCATGGGCTGGGAGGGGACAGCCCTGGGGAATCAGTTCTGCCAGAGCTGCTTGGGATTATTTCTCCAGAGAGGCGACTTCTAAATCTGGTTTTCCCTGAGTGTTGAGACCACATTTGAGGCTGGCTGTGTGTGTGTGAGTGAGTGTGAGCAAACGGCTTCTGGCAGGAGGACAAGCCCCGTTCATCCCAGACACAAACCTGGCCAGAAGCTGAGGTTTCTTCACACATGGTTCATGGCCACGGCTGTGAAGTCTGCCAGATTTATAAACTTACTGGTCAGAGACGGAATTGGGTCAGTAATTATAGGTAGTAACTGTGATTGATCCGATGAAACACAGCATATACTTGCATTTTTAGGACAGTATAACTATTTTTTTTAAAGATATGGCCTGATTACAGGTCAATTTGGCTCAGTGTCCAGTTTATTCAATTCCTTCTGTGATCCAAGTCAGCATCCATGCTATTCATGTGGACTTGGCTAGTGACAAAGAGCTACATTAATCTGGAATCCTAATAGATATTTCCAGAACGATGATATCTGATGTGATACACAAGCAAGCCTGAATGAGATCAACATTTTATTTTGGGAGAGTTGTCCTATTTTTTTTAATCTTGTTTTTGCTTTTCTTCTTTTTCTGTGGTCTAACTGTCACGTATTCATGGTTTTGATATGCCTAAATTCTTCAATTCTTTGCTTATTTACTTTAATTACTTATGCCCAAGTGTGGCTGGATTTGTAGAATATAACATTTTTGGCCCAACACGATAATGCCTGTAATTTACAGAGCTCTCTATAAAGAGCTATTTGTTGATACGGGACAGTACCTAAATACTTGGGGAAAAATAAAAGAGAGATGTGTTAGAGTCATCCCAAGGGAATCACACTTATCTAAGAGCAACAGTGAATTTGGTCACTTTTTTTTCATGGCTGCTTTTGAGCCAAAGCAAACATCCCTAACTATTTACTCATAGAACAAGTCTGGGTGAACTGCACAATGTGTCTGAAGGCTTTGCTTGCTCTTGCTTTATGTTCTTGGGGATCAGTTACATCACCAAGCCACAGGAGAGGCTTTGGTGCTGTTGTAGATGCTGTTAAACTCTGTGTTGCCACCAGTGTGAATTACGGATTTTCAGCACAGCCAAAGATGTGTCTGGTTATTATTATTTTTTTTTTTAAACGTTTCCCCACGTTTGTGAAAATGAAACAATCCTTTAATATGAAATCATTCTTTAAACTCAATGAAATCGGCATGTGTTACCTGTGTTTCATCACTACAAGTTCATTCCTGGCCACGAACTAACCCAAAGCGTAAGACTCTTCTGGTGATTGTTTGTTGGCCTGGGGAACACTAGGCAAGGTCAGCTGAATGCTGTGCCCAATTACCACGTCTGGTGCCGCTAATTGGCGCTTTAGCAAAGAGATCTCGGGTAGGTTTTACTCCACTCCAAAGCTGGGAGCATCATTTCCTCAGAAATGGTACCCCACAGTATCCTTTCACATGCCAGCATGTCCTGCTCTCCTGGCTAACAAGGAAAAACCAAGGTCCTGCACAATAATCATTTAAAGCCTTACAGTGTGTCTGTGGCTCTCACTCCAACAGTACAATGGGGCATAAATAAATGAGATTAAAGCAGTCAGTGGCTTACAGATCTCCCTCATTCCGTTGCAGCAATACCCTGGAAATCTTAAATTTATTTAAGACAATTCCACAGCTCCCTTGTAGAGTAACTGGCAACGCTGCTGTGGCAAAATTGACAAACAACTTACCCTGAGAATTTCCAGTTTTCTCCTGCTGCTGCTATTTCCTGTTGGACTGAGACCTGCAATCACTTGCACATGTGAGTAACAAGCATCTTGTATATATTTCCTCTGTTTTGGAAGCACTTGCAGTTTGAGGTTTCTAGAGTAACTGCAGCTCAGGCAGGATTTTTGTTCTCTTTGCAGGGAAGTGCTTAATTGTGGACCTGAATCTGGGCCTTACAGTAGAAACAATATCTCTATAAAGGAAACGCTGAGATGAGTAATAAAGAGCAATCTTCTTGTGAGTAAATAAAAATTACAAAAGGAAACAATAATCAATACGTTTTACAGTTCAAGAGTTCAGCACATGCTGTTTCAGTACAGTACAATGGATGGGCAGCCTCTGTGGATTATGAATTCCCACATTTATGTGGAAACAGAAGTAAATAACTGAAACAAGAGTCATGTTGCAAGAATGTAAAACCAAGCTGGACTTAATGGTGTGCTATATTTAAAAGAGTGATGTGGTCCAAGGAGCATTCACTTTATCTTTTCCTTCAAGCTTGGCTGCCTGCAACCTGCCAGGACCGGCTAACTCAAAAGAAACCATTTTTCTCTATTTCAATCGCCAATAAAATACAATATGCATTGCACTTTGTATCCCTGAATCCCAGAGCCTGATATTACCAAATATCAGTGTATTATAGATGTAAATACACATCTCCTAGCTGGGAGAGCCATTGCTTGGGCCAGCTGTAGGGAAGGGAAGGGCGGTGCAGCGATGCCACACACTCTTGAAATAGTCTTCTGGAGGGAATAGATGGCTGAAGGCTTCTTGCCATCTTGTAAAACCTTTTAGCTTGATGAGTTAGGTGCAGAAACACCATCAGAAACCTGGTCTTAGATCACCTATTCAAAATCAGATTTTGTGCATCACCTCTCCTTCTCTGACCTGCTTCTCCCTCTTCCTCTGCTTCTCATGATGCTGCAATTATCAATCAGGGGCTGATCTCCAGCTTTGGTCCCTTTCATCTCTCCATCAGGGTAAGAGAAGTGATTTAATGAGGCCATCAGTGATCCCTCTAAGCAGGAAGGATCTTCCAGAGGGTTGGAAGTGGTGTAACTGGCTCCATGAGCACCCTTGGGCAGGCAGAATATGAAGGGTCCACTCATCCCTTCAGGAGGAGAGCAGGGCTGATGGACTGCCTGATTTCACCTGGGAGTTGAGGGATGCAGGTGCTGTTTTGCCCTGATACTTCACCATGATTAGGAGTCAATGTTCAACAGCATTTTGGTCTGGAAAGGCTGGTCAGTAAGCCTGGCTTTTTGTCCAGCTAAAAATCTCATTAGCACAAGGTTGCAGGCACCTTGCAAGAGAAGAGGTGAAATCCTGGTTTGGTCAAAATGTTCCTGTTCTCAGGGATGGGCCCATTCTGCTCTAGGTGATGGTCTTGTTCCAAGCTGAGGAGTCTCATGCATAATGTGGATTTTGATTTGATGATCCATGTTCCATTTTCCAGGTTAGCACTTGTTTTATTCAAGAAAGGCTGTATCATCTCATGCATTAATGGTCTGGGCTTGTACCTCATGTCTGTTTGATAATGCAACCCAGGACATTATATATGAAAAAAATTGTGACATAGATGTACTTTCTCAAACCCATATTAAAAAAGCTGTAATTTAGAAAAATACTTCTTGCAATGTCACGTGAAGAACGAACAATTTGGAATAAAGAAAAAAACACAAAAAGGATAAATTTTGAGTGCTTGGCTTTGTCAGACAAATACCATTCCCATAATCTTCATCAAAATCAATCTTTTAGAGATAGTAACAGTTGTGCCCTTGTTCTAATATAGTAGAGCCATTTTGTTAATTTGCCTGTAGTTTGAGAGGTGCACGGGAAATACATTTTATGAGCAGGTGCTCGCTTACTTTATATAGGAAGTATTAAATTTGATACCACTTTCCTTTAATAAGACCAGATAATGGCACAAAATCTGAATCTATTATCACAGGGAAGAAAGTAACAAGGACAGAAAACGAAACAAATGTAATTTTTTCTTATTACAACACTCACATTTCAAACTTGTGGAGGGTCTGTGCTTTACTTTGTAATAACTACTGTGACTGCATAATACTAGGACAGATATTGTTTAAAAAAAAAAATCACTGATAGCCTATTCAGGGCTGTGTCTTTGTGTTCTCATGGCAGCCCATCTCTTTAAGTAGGTTGAGTTGAACAACTACCCAGCAGGTGAAAAAAATATTCTGCTACCAGCATATTGCAATCTTTCATTAAATGGTTACCAAATAATCCTGTGTAGTGGTGAGACAGGAATGTGTTTCTACCTGCTGGCAGATATCTTTACAAAGTGTAAGGTACCAGTGTTGTGTGGATATAGAGGGATGCTTTGCAATAAAACTCTTGTGCATTTCCTCTGGTTCCCCCTCTCCCCCAGCAGCTGGAACTTGCTATGAAAATCAGCCAGCAGAACTAACACAAATGACACAGTAAACATGCAGGCAATGATTTTTTTTTCCAGTGCATACAATATTAGCCATTAGCCTGCAAGCAATGCTGTTGCAGTCATATTTAGGGTAATTTTCACACCAATGTGGTATCTGCAAGCCAGATTTCTCACCAGAGTGAAAGTGGTTTAATGGCTGAGTTTAGGCAAAGAAAAGAACTCTGATATTTATCAGCAGGTTCTGCTGTCAGGAATGACATAAATTTGTGTTCTCTAATTTTTTTTAAATGGGAAAATAACAAAGGTCCTTCATCTGAAGTGAATGAAACTTATGTGAAATTCAAAACTAAATATATGTAGAAGATGTTTTGTGCGTGAACTTTACCGATGCATCCAGGCAGTTTCTTCTCCATGTTTCCAAGAGGTGCTATTTGCTAAAGTGTTCCATTTGAATTTCCTAAGGAAAAAAAATCAATAGAAATGTTAATGCAAGTTGGTATAAAAGGTATAGTTTGCTCCTGAGACGCTTGACATTTGTGCCAAAGAGTCTGCAGAGAACCCTGCAAAGTCCTTCTGTGCTGTGACTTTATTTCCCAATGGAGTGCCGGTGTTTGACAGTTTGCTGAGGTGATCCCAGATTCTGTCTCCTGTACCCAGATTACAGCACTCCACCCCTGCTGGGAGCTGGAATCCAAGTCCTGTTGTTCTAATCCCATTCTTACCGTGCTGGTGGGGCTGGACCTTTGGGATCAGTCCCACTTGTACTTTCATATCCCCAAAGCCTCCACTATCCACTATCTGCAGGATACCAAATGGAAGCTGGATGCTCTGAAACTGTAGTAACCTGGATCTATTTATCCATCTATCCAAACATTCAAACCCCAACACTTTCCATTCCTAAAAAGAACAAATCAATTAAGAAACAGGGGCAACAGAAGAAAAAAGAAAAAGAAAAAAATTAGAGAACTTCAACATAAAGTTACCTGTTAGGGAATTTGGTTTGTCTGAGTTATTATGTCTCAAAAACCAGCACTCCTGATGGAAATGTGTGACTGGCACAGCTATAATTAACTCTGCCTTCAGATGTTTTTCATGAATATTTTAAGGATTTTTAAATTAAAGTAATTTTATTAGTTTATGGAAAGCACTCTCTTCCACAAGTTGTTTCATACAGACAATATTCCAAATGCATTTGTTTTTTAATTTCTCTCTCTTTTGCTTTCTAATTCCCATCTGCACAGCAGGTTCCTCCTTCCCTTCATTTCTTCCATGCTAGATCCCCATAGTTTCTCCCCAGACTCCTAACATGAAGGTTTTCCCTCTTGATTTTGTATCTCTTTGGGTTTTGGAAGCTCTGTGGGAAAAACCCCTTATTTCTGTGCTCTGTCTCATTCTTCCCTTGCTCAGAAGCTCAGCCTGGGGTTGCACAGCCACCCTTCCATCCCTCCCTCCATCAACACGTGCCTGCTCTGCCCTGGAGTCTGCACTGGCAGCCTGTGGATTTCTGGGCAGAGGCAACATCTTGGATTTGCTCACAAAGCTTGGAGAACCTTTATCCATGACACATGTTTCCTTCTCAGTTTATTTTGGTGGAGTAAACGTTGGGTTTGTGGTGTGTTGACAAGATGGCATCTCAAGGCTTTGTCCAGGATGCCCTCAAAGCCTGGAAACAAACCCTGTCTCCTCCCCAGTTCTCCTTGGCAAGGTCTAAAGCTCGTATGGCCTGTTGGAGAAACAGATCTGGAAGAAGTTGCCCAGAGAAGCCGTGGCTGCCCCATCCCTGGAAGGGTCCAAGGCCAGGTTGGACAGGGCTTGGAGCAACCTGGTCCAGTTGAAGGCATCCCTGCCCATGGCAGGGGGTGAAAATAAATGGTCCTCAAGGTCCCTTCCAACACACACCATTCTGTAATTTTATGAACAGCAACCACGCAAAGATGTTGCTGGTATTTTAAATTTTACTGGCTGTGTCTTACCTTCCACTGTTTTTGGCTTGAGGTTTGCCATTTTTACTAATTCAGGTATAACTGGAACTCAGAATGTGCCTTTACTATTTCACTTATAAACAAGCCCATATTGATCATTCTTGGTGCGGTTGAAACAAGAAGATTTTCTATGAGAAATGATAATTTGTTTTGGAAGAAAATGTTCATGCAGCCAGAGTCTTCAGAAAACTCTGTATTCGACTTTCCAGTATATCACTAAAATGGTTCTAAAACAACATCACACCGCTGACATGTAGGTGGGCAAGTGAAATGGTCACAGGCACAGAATAAATTGTACCAGGATCTAATAAATCCATTTCTCATATGCCTACAACCTGTATAACTTCTCATCCAGATAATACTTCAGTATATGATAATTTATTGAGAGACTACATTTCTGATACATGAAACTATTTGTACACAAGAATGAGCCCAACGTGAATAATTCAGCCAACCACTATGAGCTGATAGAAAGCAAAGTCTGCAAAACAAATGAGACCCCATACAGATGCTTCTATTGACTTATACTTGAATTCATTTCATCTTTATTTTATTTCAACTCTACCTTAGATTTTTTTTTCCTGTAATCCTCTGTCCAGAATATGACATGGGTAACTTTTGAGCAGGCTCATCATTTGAATAATCAGCCATTTAGTGACATGTCTAGTTCTGTTTAATGACTGAATCTGTAAAAGTATGACCTCAAGCACTGGTTAACTTTAAAATAGCTGTGCCCACTGCATGACATAGCCAACAGGAAGCCATTAGAGCTCCAGCAATTACCATTTACATCCATCGACGAAGTCCCTATTTTATTTTAATCTGCTTAAGTACATTTTCTGCACGAGGTTAAAATATAAATCCCTTCTCCTGAACAAGACTGGTTTTCTGGCTGACTTGAGAGCACAATTTACAACTGATTTAATTTGTTCTTCACAAACATTCCTAATGACATTACCCTGGTGCATATACTGACTGCCTCCTCTTATTCCATTAACTCCCAAATCGGGTTTAAAGACCATATTGATGCTAGATGTTATTATGGGTGATTATCAAAACAACAGACAATGGGGCAAAGTGTTTACTAACTGGTTTATATATAATTTCTGTAATAACTACAACAGATGGTAATGCTACAAACAATAAATCAAGCTTTTCACTGCTGAAATAAATTGGCAGCCTGCAGTACAGAAATGCTGTATGTAACTATATAAAGATGCTTCAGTCATCAACTGTATTGTTCATCTTATTAGAAAATGGGTCTGTTACTGCTATTACAGGAAATCTTTCCATTTGCAATTACAAATGTATATTTTCAATTAAAATTGGTTTTAACTGCCAAACTGGTTTAAGTATACTTTAACCTTTAATTACAAATAGAGTTATCACGTACTGCCAAACTGGTTTGAGGCATTTGTTTGTGTCTGTGGAAGTTCCACCTCAAATTGGGTTTCCACTCCATAAATATATTTCTGCCCTTCAAGAATCCTCTGGCCAAAAGGCATTTGCAGTAACTTTAGGAGTTAATTCAATAGTAGCTGCGTTAAAGGATCCTTTATCCGACGCTGCTTAAAACAGCATCAAACCTGCAATTAATTCCATTCACTCTTGTTCGCAGCAATTTATCAAAACATTTGTCTCCCTACACTGCCTTCTTCCCAGCTCCTTTCTGGGAAGCTGATTCCCCGTTTCCTTGGTCGTGTCACCATCTCCTGGTGTCTCAGAGCTCCTGGGCTGCAGGGAGATACCCCCCAGCACTTCCACCAGTGTCCTTGGGATACAAGCCTTGGTCCTCAAGCTGGGACCAAACAGTGGCAAACTTCAGGGACCTGGCAGAGTCTGGTGTGAACCACAGGAATGTTGGCCCAATACTCAGAAATGAGAATTTTATTACAAATTAGCATTTTATTACAAATGAGCGTTTTATGACAAGAACCGGTAGGATTTTTAGTGTCTTTCCCCGTTTTATGACTCCTCTGAATTGTGCTTTGCATAAAGGTAGGGCTGTGAAAAAAAGATGGAAACAGTGAACATGTCATGTTTTCACAAGCAGGGTTGTAACTGAGAGCTGACTGAGACTGGTACCCTCCAGGTGCCTAATTAACACTGATTTTTAATTCGACTTTAGCACCATCAGCTGCTGAGAGGGAGATTTAAAACACTCTAAGCACCTACTGACATATTAAGGAATTTATTTCTCTTTACAAAAGTAGGTGCTGTCCCATATTTATCGCTCAAAAACTTCTGGTCTACATTGTGCTCCCAGAAGCGTCTTTGTGCAATGAGATCCAAACCCAGATTTGCATAGTTGGAGCCCTTACACTCTACAAAATCCATTAAGAAGTTGGGTCCAGAGGGTTATAGAAATGTGATGCATCTCAATGAAACCTGAGGTCTCATGTCACAGAGAGACAAAAGGGTAAAAACACCCTGAAAGCACATATGTATTGAGCATTTTGTGAGAGGTGGAACATACAACAAAATATGACAGAATAAAATAGTTGTCAGAATTTTCAAAATGAATCTTGATTCAGGGCTAATCTGTGAACAAAAATATGTTTATTTTTTCCCCAGATGACCACATAATAATTTCAAGGAGTGAATTACTCCACGAATGTCATGATTGTTTTATGAGCTATTTAATAACAAGAAGATAATTGACATTTGAATTAACTTTCCAGGAGTAGTGAGAATAATATATTAGCTTTTTTACATAATTTTTGGCCTACCTGTGATCTCGCTGCTATTAGTTGTGCTGGCCTCAAGAGACATCTGCATAAAAGTGGTAAAAATGCCACTTTACTGGCTGATCTCTTTGTAAGTATGAAGAAATAGTTTTAGTCCTAATTCTGATGGGTGAGACAGAACTGAAATGAGCTGCCCCAGGTGGTTGCTGACAGAGAGTGAATCCATGAAATAAGATGAAAATGCCTGTAAAGAAATGGTTTTGATAATTTCAGCTTTTCAGGTTGCTTTAGCAGGAGCCCAAACACGTGTCCCATGAACAGTGTCACTTTTAGACTGCCAGGACTGGATGTGATGGCCCCTCTGTCACTGGCTGAGATGGCAAGAAAGCATCATTTGGGGTGGCTTGTCTTCTATATGTGGAGAAGATGTTTGCTCTGGTCCAGACCTAAAGCTCACAGAAGTCATGGGAGGGCCACCAGGATCCAGCTTGGAGGGCAACAGGAATCTGGATGTGTCCTTCTGCTGTCCCTGCCACAAACTCAGGAGACACAACTATTTCTCCTGGCTTTATTTCTTGCCTCTTTACTGAGTGAATTCTTGCCTATGGTTTGGACATTGGCTGCTGGAGGTTGCTACTCTATGAAGAGGGTTTTTTTTGTGTGACAGCACAAAGTTGTCTGCAGGATAATTCCCGCTGGAGAGCACAGAATCACAGAATCACAAAATGTCTTGGGTTGGAAAAGACCTTAAAGACCACCTCATTCCACCCCCTGCCATGGGCAGGGACACCTTCCACTGGCCCAGGTTGCTCCAAGCCCCGTCCAACCTGGCCTTGGACACTTCCAGGGATGGGGCAGCCACAGCTTCTCTGGGCAACCTGTGCCAGGGCCTCCCCACCCTCTGAATATCAGGGATACTGTACAAACCCCTTCCTCTCCCACTGGGTATGTGGATACATGCACAGCGCTGTACCCACCCAAGTGATGCAAATTATATCTGCCGTATATAATAAAGATTAGAAACTGCATTCCCGGCATTATAAAGTTTCTTTAATTAGAATCCTGCGAAGGATTAGCAATCTGATTATTTGCTAATTGCCTTGCCGTATTTTTTTTCAGGGCCTCACAAAGCTTGGGGGATACTAAAGAGCAAACAGTGCTTTAAGGCCACAGTACAATGTGACAACAGTGATAGATATGCTAATTTCTTCATTCACTCCACTTCACTTCTTTTATTCTTTCCAATTAAAGCAAATGCTACTGAAACTGTAATTAAGCTAGTGCCGTAGCCCTGATTGCCTGCTGTTTTAATGAAACCCTATTGATTTTTCTTTTATTTCTAATGGCCACACATTGCGTTCAATGGTCAAACACGTGGGTATTACAATGCCCGGCCAAACTTAATTTTTTGTTCTCTGAAAGGGTGGCCTTATCAGAAAGAATATCAAAAAGGGCTATTTGTGAGAGGTGTCTATAGTTTTTCCTCAGTCTGCCTGAAGAGACACACTCTGAGCAAACATATTACCATTAAAAAGATGTGAGCTGTGTTTTATGGAGATTAAAAATTGCTGTTGGTCTCCTGGAGTTGCCATAAGTTTGGCACACACATTTGGCATATTCATGATTCCCAACATACTTTCAAGTTTTATTATTTTTTATTAAAAAAAAAAAAATCTGTCTGGAAGAGATAATGGGGAACATTATATTCTCTCCTACAGATATTATAAACCACACCAGCAATTTAAGATATAACAGGTCATGAGCACCTTCTGATTTTTTGATAATTTTATGGAAGAATTCATTTTCACTGGCAAATCTCACTGAATTATTTTCCAGTTTGCCTGGAAGTAGTGAAAAAGGTAAGGAAAAGAAAAACTCTCTTAAAATCCCATAAAACACTTAGTATACCTATAAATTTATTATTCACCAACTGGATTATTCAGCTAGGGAATTAGATATTTAACTGGGTATGGCTTTTCTGTGGCTTCATATTTGCACTTAGGAGCCAGTGTGTACAAAACTGGGCTTTGGAAGAAGGCTCCAAGTCTTACTGCAAATGAATTTATCCAACCTCTTGTAACACACCACAGCAGAAACTCACTGTGCCTGCACTAGGCACAATCCACAGGAAGACTGAAGGTTTTAATTCACAAAACATGAATATATGTGACCCTGTTTCAGTTGTGATCGAGGAAAATAAATGGTAATAAGGAAAAATCAGGAAACACGGTTTCCGACCATTCCTTATCTGAAAATACTTCTCTTATAACTGCTGTGACAGGTAAACTGTAATCACATTCAGGATACACAAAGTCAGCAGTCAGCTCAGCAAATGCACAAAACCTGCATGAGCTGAGACTCTGATCCATCCTGTGTCTGCTGAAAGGCAAAGGGTGGGGTTTTTTTCCCCTTCGTTTGTTCGACTTAAATCAAATATTCACATTTTTTCCTGGACCAAGGCCCAAATTTTCTGGTCTTACAGGCAAAGTTCCTTTCAATCTCTTAATTAGTGTTCCTAAATCACAAATGGTGTGTTAGAGCATTGGTGATCCGTGGAGGAAGCATCACAGTAAGGAGTAAGCTAGGAGAGAACTTGCTTCCCATACGGAATGTGGCTGTACAAGGTTTGAGCCAGTTAAATGCCTCCTCAGGGCATAGGTCTATTTTGCTCTTGTTCTTAATGGATTTCATGAGACATTATGAAAAAAAAAAGTTATCCATTGTCTTAGGCCCTCATCCTGCAGCCTGACCTGCCTGAGCACATCCTCAGGCTTGCCAAGAACCTGATTTCAAGAACATGAGTGGTTGAAAGCAACCTATACAGGGTTTGGTATCAAGAAATGGATTTGGGGACAGCTCCTGCAGCCTTTCTCCCTGCTTGCTTGCTGCCCAGCCCACCTGAATTCTCTTTAGAATTTAGAATGAGAACAGATCTCATTTTCATGGTGCACATCAATATGGGGTTCCCATGGGGTGGGGCTGATCTAAACACAAAGTCATCATAGCCACACATGTAAGGGAATAGAATCAAGGAATGGTTTGGGTTGGAAAGGACTTAAAGGTCATCTGGTTTCACCCCCTGCCATGGGCAGGGACACCTTCCACTAGACCAGGTTGCATGAGAAATCTTTCCTCAGCACTAAGTTCACTTCTAAGAATGAGAAAAAAAAAAAGTAGATAGAAAGGTGATTATAAGTTTGTATTGGTAGAGTTACATTCCAAATTTTAGCCTCATCTTGCAGAAGGCTCAGGTCTCTGCCATAGCCATGATTCCAGCACAATTTCAGGTAAAAACCCTGAAGATGTGAAACAGGAAAATGTGTTCTCCCTACATTAACCAAGAATTCTTGCCTCCCTCATTTCCCAGCCTTGCCCTGCTGCAGTTCTGAATCACCTTCTGTTTGTGACCACTGAATGCTAAATACACTTTTATTTTACCTGTAGGCACCAAATTTTTCAAAAGCGTCATATTGCTATTAGCCTGCCAGCAAACCAGGAACATCAGCTCTTTTTAATTAGATTTTCTAACTGTGATGTTCATTCAACAAGGGATAAATTCCCTTTAGTGGAAGTTGCAGAGTACACTTGGACTGGCTAGCTCTGAAGAAGTGAAAATCATAAATAAAATCTGTCAGGGAAAAGGGAACAGTAGGAACAGTGGAAAATAAGACACCATCATGTCACTACTCAGCCCTGTCAACTGTTACGCTAATCAGGATAGAATTAAAACCACATTTTCTCCCAAGATGTTTCACAGCCAAACCGGTTAAATACATATTTTAACAAAATTGAAAGCATATTATAGGGAGATTTGTGGTTTCCAGCTCTGTGAGTGAGTGCTGAAAGTGTGATGAAATAACAAAATTGCAGCCTAATAATCTATAGAATAATATTGTCAACTAATGGATTATAATAAAATAAAAGCTATTATTAGGGTAAAACATTATAACAAAAAAAAATCCAACTTTTATTTGTAGCACCTCCCCCTTAATGGTTTCAAGCATTTTGAAAGGTAATTTAAACAAGTACATTGTGTCCTTATTGAAACTGTTTCATCTCGCTAGCTGCTGAAAATGGCTTTAACCATCTCTCTGAACAAAAGCTCGCTAATAAGACAACAAAAAGCCTACAAAAGCACTGGCTCAGCATCACCGCAGAAAGACAACTAAAGGCAGCCTGCAAATGGTCTGTTTCTTTTTTCTTGCATGTAATTAGATGAATTAAAAGGACAAAGTAGTTAATGTTACTGTTGTCCGAGGCCCCCCGGTTCTTTTCATACCGCCCGCTCTAGACAAGAGCCCGCGGCTCTCGCTCCAGCAATGTGGTGAAGAATGTTGGCAATAAGTAAAATTAACAAGCTTAATCTGTGAAGAATCTGGTCTGAGTCATAGATGAAATGTATCTCTAGCAACGAAAGGCTAGTAATTCCTGGTCTCCTTTTATATGCCTAATAAAACTTACAATAAATTAACTGCATTTTAGTTTGCAGCGCTGGCTCTATTAATCAGGGCTGAGACGTGTAGTCAAGTTACAATAGAAAGAACTCAACTGGGTGCATTTCAGTTATGCAATTAGGGCCCATTGGCCCGGCTCTAATTAGGCCAGGGATGTTGATATTTCAAGTACTGTTTTATCATTAGGTTTCATTTCCTTGGAACATCCTCAATGGCCGAGTAGAGAGAAGGGTGGAGGATATTATAAGCGCGGGTCATCAGAAAGTCGTTAATGGGAGTTGGGAAGGGAAGGGCTGACATTAATACCTCGCCTTTTGAAATGCTGAGCTGTCTCTGGGAGACTCAGAGCCCCTCCACCTCTGTCTCCCGGAGAGCAGCAGGATCGGGCTCCAGGGTAAAGGACATCCCTTAGGGGTGGTAGTAAAGTTTAATTCTCTGCTGATGGATTGACGTGCCCTGACAGCAGGTACTGGTGACCCTAAAGCAGAGGTGTTGGTTTCTTACTCCCTTCAAGCTGCTGAGGTCAAACTCAGAAAGAACCATCCATTTCTGGCCAGTAATGGAAAGAAGGTCCTGGATCTTGGGTCAAGCTCCTTAGGGTAATTCTGGTGATGTTGTTTGGCCATCCCCACTTTGCTTCCTTCAGGCATGAGACTTGCTCTCAGTTATTGGCTCCACCATGTTGACTGGGGATGATGTGCTGGAGGTGGTTCACCTCCCACCAGCACCCACAGACTCTGAACATGAAGTTTCCTCTGTGTAGCACACATGTGACTGTGGTTCCTCATGGATAAATCCAAAGGGTGAAGGTCAGACAAGAACAAAGGAGGAAAAAGAAAAAAAGAAGATCCACCAGTCAGTCCTCAGTTGTGCTATTCTTGCCAAACCTTAGCTTAAATCTCTAACTCCAAACAATACTTTGCCTGTTGGTAAAATATGACTTTGTTTCATTATGAAAAAAAGAAATTACATAATTAAATTCATTATATCCAATTACTATATGATTCATCTGGTGGCTTAATGAAGCCTCACATGATACTAACAAGATAAAGCAAAAGAATAACATTTTATGAGACTGCAGGCATTCTGTGTTCAGCAAAGTAGGTAGTTTATGAGCTCTGTACAGTGCATTTCTTAATAGTAGATATTGTACTAGCTCGAGCAGGGAAGTTATTGCTAAAACAAAAGGTTCAACTTTTTTGTCTTTTCTGTCCAGTCCTAGACCTCTCCTCTGTGTGTTGCCAAATTTTATCCAGAAGGACTATAGGATGCAAGGAACAAGCTTAATAGGATCATAATGAAAAAAAAACTAGGCCACACTGCAGCTGTCAGAAGGCAACACATTTTGGATGTAAAAGGGCTGGTTTGGTTTTGAACCAGTGACCCAGAGGTGAATTACCTCAGTGTCTCCGCTGATAGGTATATAAATATTTTAAATACGATTTTGCAGAAGTGTAAAACTGCCTTTTCTTTCAAAGTACATTATCAGCCTAAAGAAGTCTATCAACTCTGTCCTCCCAATAATTTATGATCTAATAAAAGGCTTCTGTCTTTGGAAAAACTGACAAAACCCCATAGTTTTATCTTTTGGGAATGAGATCCGTCAATATAGCAAAACCTTGTCTTTCAAATGTGTGTTTAAAACTATTTGAAACACTCACCATTTTGAAATTAGTCAATAACTTGGGAAAGGGACAAATTAAAGACATTCAGGCTCCTTTTTCTTCCATGTATGAGTGCCCTTCAGCTTTTCTCATTACCTTTTAGTATTTCTGGACAACTATTGATATTCAATGGGAATGTAAATGGGCTTGAAAATCATAAATTGTGAAAAATAGGTCTTGGAGACATCAGAAAAGTTTGAGAAAAATGACATTTGCCTGCGTGGGAGAACAACAGGAATGCTGTCACTTTGTCATAGAACGAAAAGGCTGACATCTCTTAAACTGGAGGCTTTGGCTAGTTGAGGTTTCCAATTTTGGCCTTCTCAACTCATCAAACCTTAAAAACTCAGAAAAAAGCAAACAGTGAGTGCCAGCATAATTAAGAGCCCCAGCTTTATTACTACTGGCAATTTATTCCAGGGAGCAGTCAGTGCTGTGCTTGCTGGTTGCTTTTGGAAAGCAATGTGCTGAAAGCTGTCAATGAGGGATTTAAAAATCTTTCCTCTAAATCAAAATTTATCAGCCCTTGACACAAAAACTGAAATATTTCCTGTGGCTATGCCTTCATCATCTCCTAATTTCTTTAATTAATGTGAGAAAACCCATATCTGCCTCTGGGCAAGTTTAGTTGTGGTCATTTGTCTTACCTTCTGTAAGTAGGAATTGCTCAGAAGTGTAGGCACATATGGTGGAAAGGACTGAATGTGCAGAAGGAGGGATTGAAATAAAACATGGTCATGGGCAGGTGAAAACACCCTCAGCTGAGTGTTATCTGCTGAGATTTTGCAATTACCCACCCAGAGTGGGAAAAAACCCCAATCCCCTCTTCCAGAAGTGATGATGGTGAGTAAACTTATCCTTGTTTTCCTTGTATCTGAACTACAGCATGACCTGTGTTCATAGTGGTTAAATCAGTAGTAATCAAAACAGAGGGTTTCCATCCCTGCCATGAATTAGTTGGGACTGGTAGATCATGGAGTGATCCCATCTCACAGCTCATGTCCCTCAAGTGTGCAGGGTGTGCCCAGCTCTTCCTTTGCTCCATGGGCAATGTGCCATCACGCCTGTAAGGAGCTGAAAGAACCTCGTGCCCTGCACCTGCAGTTCCACCAAGCATGGCCAGCTGCCCCCAGGACCAAACCCTGCCCCATCTGAAGACTTGTGCCATGTCCTCCAGGATTTGTGCAACATCCTTTTCCCTCCTGCAATGCTGGACGAGGCTGACCCTCCGTTTGTCCTACACATGAAACAATCCTGCTTGTGTGTGTGGAATTATGACATTTGGAGATATTTCAGCTTTTCCTCGTCTTGGGTGGTGAAGTGGAACTCCCCTCTGAGAGGGTTTGTGCATCAAGGCTTGCAGGTGACAGCTGGAGGGCACAGCATGGATGAGGTGTTTGTCCCACAGCCACCCTGTGCTGCCTGCTGGGGACACTCCTGTCCTCTGCCCTCCTCGGGCACGGCCACCACTGGGTGAGGGCTGGGTTGCTGAGGCCATGGCTCTCCCCAGTGATCAACCAGAGGTCTCATGCACGTGGTTCTACCATCACAACTCTTTCTTTGCTCACATCAGAGCAGTTTGCCACATAAGGGGCGATTACGACATTGCTGCAAATCTGCTCTGTCGTCCCCTGAAGCCCCTGGAAGCAGGAGGGCTCTTACTCCCTTTGTCTGACATTTGCCACAGCAAGGGAGCTTGGTTGGTTCAAACACACGTGTGCCATGGATATCAGAGCTGGATCTGGTGATACACACACAGCTGATGGACAGAACACAGGCTGGAGTGTCTATAGCCATTATAAGCATATTATGCATCTCCATTCAGAAGGAGATAACGGTATAAATTGTGCAGCTCTTTAACCAGTTGCCATGAGTGACAGCCAGGAATAGCTGCTGGGATATCTGGAGAGACTTGCCTCCCTATCTTTAAAAGGAGCAATCAAAGGTGTTTCTTATTTCTGGGGTAGGAAAGTGAATCAAGGGAGCTATCAGATAACCCAGGTTCTTCCTCTCCTCCCAGAGCAGCTGCTGCCTACAACAGCCTCGTCATGTAATTGTAAAACGAGCACAGTAAACATGATGCATAATTAAGCAACAAAGTGCAGAGTACCTTTAGAAAATGTACTAAAGGCATAAATAGAGAGCAAGAGGAGATTTCTGCCAAGAGTGAATATTTTTATTAAAAGGTTGTAGTTTCTGGAAATTATTGTTTAACCAAATTATCAATGCGAATGAAATCAGGCTTTGGGGAAACTTCTCATTCATGCAATAGATCAGGTGTTGTTTAAATGCTGTTTATACGGAGTGGGAAAAAGCAGCCCCATCATATGGATTATCACTAGGAAAAGCCCTTGGTTTTGGGGACTAACCTCTGGTTTTCATGATGAAAAATATGATTAATTTAATGCAAAACTACTCAGAAATATGTCTGCTGTATCTACATATTTTCTGTGTGTTTCTTTTTAAAAGAATTTTTGCAGAGGAAGGGTCTGAAACGAACAGCAAATGTTACAGTGGGTTTAGTCCATCATTAGCTACAAATGTCCATTAAATCAGGTATTTGGAAGCCACAGTAGTAGCACTATCATGTAGAAGCACCTTAGAATCAGTGCAAGTGGTAAAGAAACTGTACCCAGACATGGAGCTTGACATGGCACAGAACACATAGGGATTACTGCAAAGTGTACATAAGGATTCTTCTGCAGAGCTGCCAATTCCTCCCAGTAGGATTTTCCAAAATACTTTGATTTCTGCTGGAGAAGCCTCAGTAAGTGCTTCTGGATTTGTTCAAATTGCCATCTGGGACTTCACTTTTTCTGGTTTCCCTTTGTAAAAATATCCAGAGCCAAGGTACCTCTGCTGAAAAAAAAAGCACAGGAGTTTATTCTTGGTTTCTTTAGCTATGTCATTCTGTGGAAGAGTTGTGGAAAGGCTTATGGCCTCGAGGAGAAAGGTAAACTGGGAGACAAAAGGGGAGTGAGAAAAGAGATGTACGCAAAAATAACAAAAGCCTGTGCTGCATATCAACTGAATGTCTGTATTTTTCCCTGGTCATGCCATTAAAACTGGACTTATTTGTGATAAGGATAGGAACTGTTTGACACGGGGATAACTTCAATTATCAATAATTGCCCTTGCAGCAATTATTTGGAGAGGTTACTAATTCAAAGATGATGCAAACAAAGATGGTGATACTCATTTTCTGGAAACAGGCAGGATCAGGATGTTCCAAAGCACATGCTTATCTGACTTTTTGCCTTGTGTGTTCTGGGGTCATCTTGACATTCACCCAAGTTCTCAGGAAAAGGGAAATCTCCACAAAAATACCACAAAAGGGTCATCATGTAGAAACAACTTAGCAGAGCACAGAAATCCACTCTCTCCAGGGTAGGATGCTCGGCTTATTCAGGTTCACAAAAGATGACTCACGCCACCTTCAGCCTATGCCTTTCTTCCATAAAAATGCTTCACTTTGCTGTGATCTCTGCAGCACAGCAATCTTTTTGTTGAGCATAAAGGAAGAGTTTTGTCACAGGGATGGGTTTACCTACAAATCCCAGTCAACCCCGATCTCAAAGTTTGCCAGGTCCTCTGGTTTACCAGCTTGTACTTCTGGCTTCTCATAGTAGTTTTGAAATGGTTGCCAAGGTGATACATAATCAGGGTACTTGTCTTTTAAAGGCAGAGTTCATAGGTTCTCTTATTAGGCAGATTTTGTCCTAAGAAACTAAACTGTTCCCAAGAAATTCCTCTCCATCTTTAAATGGAAGGCCAAATCTCTGAAATAACGTCCTGCTCTTCTGTCCCTCATGCAGCAATGTAAAACAAGCCTCACTGTGAAAAGAGCAAGGACCTGAAAGAAAAGCAACAGAAGGAGTTTAATTTCTTCCCATATTGCTGCTCTCCACTATGATCCATAAGCTACAGCGAGACTTAAACACAGTTATGGGGGAAAAAAATTACTGCAACGCTGCAGGATGTCCCAGAGGGGATTCCCACACCAAAGAGGATTTATTCCTACCACAGCACCATTTTTACAGCCCCGTGATAGTTTCCCAGTTGAACTCCACATATTTTGCAATTATATGAAGTAACTGAGCAAAAACTAGACTGGTCATCTTTATTTAGGGAAGCAAGTAGAACACCAGGAAAAGAGAGCATGGCTCTCATGGAAAAGTGTTAGCAGAGGGATGGGGGATTTGCTTGGGGAGTGACAAAGTCAGACATTGCTTTGCCCTTCACCATCTGGAATGTTTCTGAGCAGGAAACAGATTCTGATGAATCCAATGATATGTTTGAAAACTCAACAAGAAAATAACCCCCCAAAAACCAGCTACTAATCACCAAGAAAATTCCTTGTTTAAGGTGGAAAAATACTTACTTGGTGGAAAAAGGTTACTTCAAAGGGTAAAGCTGCTTGGCTTACAAATGCTTTAGCTGCTAAAACTCTCAAAGCTGATTTGAGGAGCAGCTCCAAGGCCTGTGGACAAGTTCTGTTGTCTGTGGCAGTGGATGGCACTAACAAGGGTACAGGTGCTGCCATCAGTTAGGCACATCCCAGCTGCAGTGACTTCTCCAGGGAAGGACCTCCCAAAGGCAGCCAGGCAAAAGTTAATCAGACACCTCCACCTGGAAAGCAAGGTGGTATCTTTGGCATCAGTGGCAGCTCTTGTTCAGATCACAGAGTCACAGGATCGCAGAAGATGCTGAGCTGGGAGGGACCCACAAGGATCATTGAGTTCAACCCTTACCCCTGCACAGGATCATCCCCAAGAGTCACCCCCTGTGTCCCCGAGGATCATCCAAACCCTCCTGGAGCTCTGTCAGCCTTGGTGCTGTGCCCACAGCCCTGGGGAGCCTGGTCAGTGCCAACCACCCTTTCTAATATCCCACCTGAACCTCCTCTGACGCGACTTCAGGCCATTCCCTGGGATCTTGTCACTGTCACCTTTTATACAAACCCCAACTCTCTATTCAGAATATAAGCCAAAAATAGGGGTGGTCTGTAATGAGTTTGGTCAATGTGCAATGAGGGTGTGGCAATGGAAGGGGCAGCAGGATGGAAAACAGGTCTGTCCAGCAGCACAGCTCAGCTCTTCCTGTGAGAGGAGGGAGCCACATGGGAACAGGTATTTTTGTTCTTCACTGGGGATAATCTTGTTGGTGCTGAGCCCCCACTGAAATCAGCCCACAGCCCTTTGTACCACACGAAGACAAACCTGCTGGGGCCCTTACAGGGTACCCAATATCTTGTAAAATCGAATTTGTGTCCCGCATGATATTATCTGTGAAAATTCACCTTTGAAATCAGCAAATAGGTTATTATGTGTCTGCCAGGATTCAACAGTTCAAAAGGTGATATTTTTTTTTCTCCCCACAGTACTTGAAACTTCTCGTGCATTTCCACTTACTGTCTTTCATCATTTTGAAATTGAAATGATTGTGCTTTGAGCAAGCATTCACCTCGGCAAAAGGGAACAATCTTTATGGTATTCAGTGTCCTGAAATATGGGGAGGAATAGTTCAGGTGGTAATAAATTTTACTGCCATATAACACCATATACATAGAGAACACAGATTTACCAGTGAAAAAATTTTAAGGTAAGGACCAATTAATTTTTGTAGTAAGAATACTTTCCATATAAAAGAACATTTCATCTTCTTTGCAGTTCATTGCATTTTACTGGATCTAATTTATATTTGGAAAGTAAAATTAAATTTTCCTATAATATGAAGAAAGAAATTATATTGGAAACATAACACATTAAAATATTCTTTCTGTGAATATAACCATGCAATATTAAATAAAAAAGCCAACATCTTTCAATCTACAAAATTCTGTGGGTGTTTGTTTAATTGCCAAATAAAATTCTGTTGAGGGAAGGAGTAAATTAAAAAAAAAATAATTTTGTTTAGTGTGTGAATGACATCTGTCAGGTTTGACTCATGAAAAATTGTAAGGCTAATTGTAAGTAGAACCCCAAAACACTGTGATAATAATATTTATACTGGCTGGATTATGTGTTAAAATGCAAAGCTTTGGTACTGCTGGGTCTGTGCTGGAGCAGAGAGACTACCAGGGCATCTTCCTCCGGGTTTGCACCAAGGTAATCCCCAAGAGATGAGTCCTCATGTGACTTATGGCTGCCATTCCCCCACCCTGCCGACCTTCTGCCTTAAACATGATGGACTCTTATCTGGGAGATAATTATCACGATCATCGGAAATATGCTTTAACTTTAGAAAACATAAATCACTTTAATTTGACAGCGGCAAAAGAAAAAGTGTAATGAAGGTCAGTAGCAAAAATCGTAAAAGCTTGATCTGAATTTTAAAGCTGAGAATTTTAAAAACATCGGGGTTCAGATATGGGAGAAAACCACGAAAGCAAATATTGTATTTTCTTTCTTGTAGCGTGGACGGGAAAGACTCAGATCCTCACTGAGCAAGCCAAAGTCAGAGAGAGAGAGAGGTTTCCAGCTTTCCAGATTGCTTACTGTGGATTTCAGCTCAAGCTTTAAATCTAATGATGATGTGATTTAAAGGGAAAAAGGCATGCTCTGGAAGTCTGTGCTTGAGTCCAACCTGCTGACACCATCAGAATTTTGGGGGTTGCTGCCATTGAGGTCAAATACTTATTTTAAAGCTCTCTGGTCCTTCTGTCTATGATTTCAGCGGTCAGTAAATGGGCTTTTTGAGTTTTATGTATGCTTTACTTCTATGCACAGCCATGTGAGACTACCTGGGGCAGGAATAGAAACACAGATAGTAAAGAAACCAGTTCCCAAACAGATATTTTTATATTCCTTAAACCAGTATGGGTTTTCAAAGGATGAATAAGAACAGGACACTGGGAAGTCATTGGAATGCAGGACAGGAGCCACTTGCTGCAGGATTTCTAGAGATATTTTTATTCTAGATGAAAAATGTCACTTATTTAAAGTGACAGGGTGTATATCTACACCAAATGGTGAGAAGAAATTCATGATTGTGAGGGTGGTGAGGCCCTGATAGAGATTGCCCAGGGAAGCTGTGACTTCCCCATTCCTGGAAGTGTCCAAGGTCAGGCTGGATGGGGCTTGTGGACTTGTACATATGAACCCGAGCAACAACATTGTTTAAGCTAAAAAAAATTCAAGCAAAATGAAACCAAACTCCTCACAAATATTGGGAGCACTTCCTGCATCACAGGACCACAG